>JABXWE010004959.1:0-29630 GCA_014611495.1 Limonius californicus
AAAAAAGTGAAACAATCCAAAAGATCGGGCAAAGGGGCTGACAATTTATATAAACCCCGCTTATGGTACTTCGATTACATGTTGTTTATAACCGACCAGGAAACTCCAAGAGACAGTTTTTCCAATATTGATGGCGATTCAGGTTCTTCAGAAAAGGTAGGTAGAATTTTATATAGGTAGGTACAGTTTTAGGTCTTTGCTACAATTAAAAGAATAGTGGGCGTTACAACAACTGTTTTTATTCAAAGACAACAAACACAATTAGGTGCACCAACAAAATTAAACATGTGCTTGACTATATTTAAATGAAGTTCTCTTGCCAAGGCACCGAACCTTCGTTATTAAAATATTTCATGTATAAATCGCGCACTTTCTTTCCATCTTCTGATGCGTGTCTATTGTGCCCACGTTGTAAGTTGATCAGAGTATTTTGTTCTGGTCTCAACCCCAACCTAATCTCTCCCGTTTCATGATCTTCTATATCAAAACAATTTGACAAAATATAGTTTTCTTCACGTTTCCTCCGCAGAAAATTGTGTAGCACACAACAGGCCATCACTACTTTTTCAATGTTTTCCAGTTTCAAATTAATAGCAGTATGAAATATTCTAAATCTTGCCACCATTATTCCAAAAACATTTTCTATTATATGTCGAGCTCGTGATAATCTGAAATTAAATATTTTTCTCTCTTTGTTAAGCTCCTTCTGGCTGAAAGGTTTCAAGAAATCAGTCCTTAAGCTAAATGCTTCATCACCAATAAACACATATGGGAGTGGATTGTCACTGTCCTTAGCGTTTGAGGAAGTAGGCAAATAGAGGGTGTTACTTGTTAATTTTTCATAAAATAATGTATTTTCTATTACTCCACCATCTGAAACGCGCCCATTTGTACCAAAGTCGCACATAGTAAATTCATAATCAGCGTTTGCTATTGCCATAAGAACAAGACTGTGTGTTCCTTTATAATTCCAATAAAATAAACCACTATGAGGCGGTGGAACTATGTGTACATGTTTGCCGTCCACAGCCCCTAAACAGTTCAGAAAATTCCATTTTTCTTCAAATTGTTTACCAATAATTTTCCATTCATCGACGGTTGAAGGAAACTGTAAAGACAATATATTTTTAATTTTAGGTAGAAGAAACAATTCCGGAATCTCCATTATCAAATAGATCACTTGATGAAACGGAAATTGCAGATCCAGAAAGAACTTTATTAAGCTCTTCAACTACTCCTTCATTGCGTGCAGCAAGGACAGTAACACCAAGGGCAAAAAAAGCCAAAACTAAAGCGGATGAAATTTTAGAGAAAGTGAGTCAGAAATTAGACATTGAAGAAGATCAGTTTGATGTCATTGGTAAAAATGTGGCTCACAAGTTACGAGAGCTGTCCAAAGAAACAGCCGTGATGGCAGAAAAATTTATAAGTGATATATTATTTGAAGCCCATTTAGGCAATATTACTAGAAATTCAAAAATAAATATACACGATTCAAGAAATGAGAGAAGTGCCAGTGTCCAGCAGAACGTATCAATCATTCAACCATTTTCAGACGTAGAAGCAATTCATCCAGGGTCGTCGACTTCTTATGAATATAGTAATACAAGCTCATATTATTCTGAATTTTGTAACAATTACCTAGAACTATAGTTGTTTACCCTACATTGAAATTTAAACTGACAAATAAAATTTATAATGTTGATGTTGTTTCCTACCTTTAAATATTCTTTTTTTAGAACGGAGTATATGGCATTACAGGTTTCTGGTATAATCTGCCCCAATGCTTGAGCTGAAATTGCAACCGATAACTTTAAATCTTCGTAATTTCTTCCTGTTGCTAGAAATCGCAATGTTACAGTAAGGCGTTCATGAGGTGTGATAGATTGCCTTAACTGAGTGTCTTGTTTTTTAATTAAAGGTGTTACTAAATTTAAAAGTTCAAAGTATGTCTCTTGATCCATCCGTAAATAATTAAACCAATCGCCTGGTTCCATCTTTAATTCATTTAACAGGTTTACATGAGAAAACTGATTTCTTTTCAAAAGCCACTTCCTTGCCCATTTGGAACGGTTCTTTCTTTTTGATTTTACAGCTACCGCCGCCGCCACTGCTAACGCAAGTGTTCGAGTGTTCATCTCGAAAGTTTATCAAAAACTGCCGTGTAGGAACGCAATGAGTGGACACTGACGTTCATCGTTCTTGCACGAACAGTTTTACCCGTTCGGGTAAAACTGTGTGAAAAGAACGAAGTCTATGGGCCCCTTATTACGAAACATGCGTAACCATCCTTCTCCAGCGATTTCATTTTCATGCCAATTAGGATGAACCTCTACGTTGTTAGCTTTAGCAAATTGATAGGCTAATTTTCTTGTTTCTACTTTAGTGAGACCATAATATTAAGCTTTGCAGACAACAATAAGTAATCAGAAAGTTCAGATTCTTGTTCAGGTGTAAAAACTTTGTGATGATCATAACTGGGATTGTAATTAAACTCATCTTCTTCGTTCTTTTTAAATTTTTTAATACTTCGATCTATGGCAGATTTAGATATTCCATACTTAACTGCAGCTTTTCTAAGCGGAAGTTTATTTTCCAACACATCTTTGACAACAGCTTTCATTTCCTCTTTATCCGGGCAAGATCTTATTTTACCAATTTTACTTCGGGGCATTGTGCCAGTCTGATAACAAAAGAAAAATAGCATAAGTTACGCACAAATACTTTAATATATTAATACCGGAAACTTCGCCGAAAATCTCGTGACACTGACTGCAGTGCTCCGTGCGGCTTGGTGGGCCACTAAGATTTGTATTTGGCAGCTGTCGAAAACATTTGTGGCACATTTAAAGCAAATGCCATTTACTTTCTTATAGCAAAACCCTTATTTAATTAATAATATTTGATAATTATGATATTTTACTTTACTTTGTAAGTTTAATAAGTTTATAACATTTTGTAAGGTTAGGTTTTTATTTATTAAAATGAATTTAAAACAGTAATCTGTAAATTTATTATCCAAATTTACTGAAACTTGCCCACCGAACTGCTTTCATTGTTTCAATAGTAAAATAAAATAAACAAAACAAAGGTTGTGGTATATGGAAAGCTTAATAATGGGAATATACGATTATAATTACGTGGACTATACCTACATCAATTTTGCTATCTAGGTAACAAAATTACTGAACATGGCTGATGCAAAAATGAAATAATAAGCCGAATCTAGTAGGCCAAATAGTATTTATTTGTTCTCCGTGTTTCCGGAAATTTCCACCATATTCGGGAGGGTGCTAGATGACACTGCAAATTCGACTTGGGTTTATATAAGCAGCGGACCGCGAAGGGATCCGTCATTATTTCAAAATTGTGTGCCATACTGCTGACTGTGTGTTGCATGAATAAATCGATAACAAATATTCAACGTCAAGTACACCTGTACTTGTTTTGTTGAAGGTTTATTTTTAAAGCGGTTATTATAACTTTCCGCTGCTGGCAGTGACAAGAATATAAAGAAAAATAGATTGTGTTACCTCACCTGCACTTAGGCCACAAAGGTGGGTCCATTGTGCTGCCTCCCCAGTAGCTCCCCAATTTGGGTATCACCTAAGCCATCCAATCCTGTGGATGTACTTGAGGACATCCACAACTGGGTGTTGCTGATTTCGGCCATATCAGGCCAAAAGTCTCCCAACATCGATCCTCTGATTGTTGCGAGAGCTGAGCAGTGACACAGGACGTGTTCTGCCGTATTGTCATCCCCGTTGCATCCTTGACAGTTGAGGCTGTCCGCCAGTTCCATCCTGTGCATGTGTTGTTTTAGGGTGCTAAGTCCACATAAGATACCTACAACTACTCGCAGATTCTTTCGGAACACACAAAATTTGACTGTCTTTGGCGAGGGTGCAGTAATAGCAGCCCTTGCATGACTAAAACTTTCAGTGTTTACCCATCTTCTTGTGAAGTTTTTTAGGGTTTTTTGGTATAGCATAAAGTTTAATGTCCTCAGCGATAGAGGGATAACGAATTCTGCTCCCCAAATAGGTTGTTAGGAGGCCCGTCTCGCAATCTCATCAGCCTCCTCATTGCCGTAGTTTCCGTCATGTCCTTTCACCCATATAAGAGAAATGACATATTGTGAGATATCGTCGAGAGCTGCACGGCACTGCAGTACCACTCCTGAGGTAATTTTGCAACTACCCAGGGCTAGTAAAACAGCTCTGCTGTCACTGTAGATACCAATACGTTGGTTCTCGATATGTCGTTCAAGAATTGCCTTTGCACCATGCATTATTCCCACTACCTCCGCTTGGAAGAGAATAGTAATTTTGCCTAGTGGTATAGTGTGGCGTAGGTTAAGGTCATCGAAGAAGACTCCAGCACCCGTTCCATGCCTTGTTTTAGATCCGTCGCTAAAGATGGATATATCCACATGTTGGGTTGGCTCAGCATTGGCATAAATACTGAAATGTCTATTAAAGGCATATTGTGGAGGGAGGTAGTCTACCATTGCGTCTAGGCGAGGGGTCTTGACGATTGCCTCGTCCAGGATGCGGGTATGTCTGCCTCCCCTTCCTGCTGTGTGCCACAGACCCTTATGGTGCAGTCTCAAAGCCGCCTCACAGCTACTTCCTCCACAAAAACGTCGAGTGGTAGAACTAAGGCGGCCGTAGGGGTTGAACGTATAGCACCTGTAGGACTAAGACAGGCAAGACGTTGTACATGTCCTAGTTTGGTTGCTGCCGTAACTTGTCTGACCCTGGGCCACCAGACAAGTGCTCCATAACATAGCATAGTTCTAATCACGGCAGAAGGTAATTCTGGGAGAGAGTCCCCAGGGTTTACCTATAGCGTGGTGACACTGCCAGAAAGTCATGCATGCTTTTTCAGTTTTAGCTTTCAAATGTTTCTCCCAATTCAGTTGTTTATCAAAACTCCCAGGTATTTGACACTATGTGAAAAGCTGAGAGAAGTGGCAAATAGTGAAGATGTATGTAGGGGTCCAACCTTCCTTTTCTTTGTGAAAAGTACCATTTCTGTCTTCAAGACAGAGAGGGACTGATCACTACACCATTTTCCCGATATTTGGAGAGCCGTTTGCATTAGGGTGCAGAACGTGCCCTCAAATTTCCCTGTGATAAGGATGGCAATGTCATCCGCATATCCGATGGTATAGATCCCAGCATCATTGAGTGAGCTTAGAAGGCTGTCCACCACTGTGTTCCAAGACAGTGGAGACAGAACCCCGCCTTGTGGACAGCCTTTCATCACTACACCTCTAGGAGCTATCTCCTATATTAAATTGTACTGCTCTCACCGTAAGCATGTGCTTTATCCACTCACTGAGAGTAGGTGCAACTCCATGTCTACGTAAGGCTGAGTTAATACTTTCAAAGGAAGCCTTGTCAAATGCTCCTTCAATATCAATGAAAACTCCCAGAGTAGAAATTTTATTATTTAGCGATCTCTTAATTCGATTCACTACAGCGTGTAGCGCCAGTTCAGTAGATCTCCCTGGAATGTAAGCATGTTGGTTCTGGTTCAGTCGGTGTGAGATAAGCACCTTCTCCCTGATTTTTCTGTCACAAAGTCTCTCAAGCGTCTTTAGTAAGAAGGACGCAATACTAATGGAACGATATGATTTGGCCAGGGAGTAGTCGGTACGCCCTAGTTTAGGTATAAAAGCTACCTTCCCTCCAGCTTTCCGGTATATATCTAAACGCGATACATGTCCGGTAGATGCGCACCCGGTGAGCATGTATCAAGTCCAGTCCCCATTGTAATAGGGCTGGAAAGACACTGTTCACTCCTGGCGACTTGTAGGGAAGAAAGGAATTTATAGCCCAGGTTATTTGTCACCCTGTACGACCTTTTTTTTTGAGAGGCGGGCAAATGCTTATGCACATCCGGCTCTTTTCTATGTCCGGACAGTGCCGGACTCGCTTGTGCGTAACACAAGCGCCTATCGGCTAAAACCCCCCCTTCTTTCCATATCCACCGCCCCGGAACCACTCGCGTATTACTTCAGGGTGGGGAGTTTCTATTTCTTGCTAACGTTCTGTTTCGCTATTCTCTTTCCTAACAATTATGTTGCGGATCATATCTTCTACCAATCTCCACTTTCCCTCGTTGGCTAGCATCGTAGGTATTATATTTCCCACCGCCAGTTCTGTTACCAATCTGTCCTCTGTCTCTGTTCTAAAACCCTGTACGACCTGGCCCGCCACTTCCCAATCCTGCTCGGTGGGAGGTAGGTGCGTCGGGCCTCGGCTATACACGGTCGAGGGTGACAATACAGGTTCGAAAATGTGTTCGAATTAACACTTCCGCTGTCTCTTCGGGTTTGGGTGTAAAGGAACCATCCCCTTGTTTGAGAAAGCCTGGTTGTTGATTGGGGTCCTTAGAAAGGATCCTTTGTAGTCTAGCCGCTGCGGTAGTGGTCTCTATGGAATTACAAAGAGTTTTCTAAGAGTCCCTCTGCCTCGAGCAAATTTTTTTTGTATAATCGTTTTTGCTCTTTGTCTGCCTCCCAGGCACTAGTAATTCTAGTTCGCTTTGCTTTATTGAAGAGTTTGCCCAACTTTGATTTCATCCAGTCGAGTTTCCCGCACCGCCAAAATGTTCTGCGACTCGCCCTGGATGCCCTCAGGGGGCACGATGATTCATAGGATTGCAGGAGTGAGTTCTGTAGAATATCCACGGTGGACTGTAAGTCCTCTAGCTGAACAATCGCTTCGGGGAAAATCGACTCCGCTACGTGGGCTTCCAGACCTGCCTTGTAAGACAGACTGTTAGTCCGCCTAGGGTTTCTATATTGATTGGGTGTGGCCCTAGTGCCAGATAGTCTGAAACAAAGCCATCTGTGGTCTGACATGGATACAACAGGTGATACCTGCCAGCCCTCAATATTATTGGAAATACTTAAGATGCCAGAGTGATATCTATCACGGTCTGGCTGCGCGGTGTGATAAAGGTAGGTTCATATCCACGGTTCGGTATTTCTGAATTTGTACATATTAGGTACACAAGTCAAGACCTATCTCTGGTGTTAATGCTACTGCTGCCCCACGAAACATGATGAGCATTCGCATCACAACCGATAATTAGGTGTTTATTGTTCCTCTCACAGTAATCCACCAATTCGATCAACTCCGCTCTGGGTGGAGCGTCAATTGAGTCACTGGGGAGATATACTGATGCTAATATTACATCTTCCTTCCCTCCGTTTATGCAACAGCTCATCTGTATTGCCGTAATATCACGCGTACAGAGGCGCGGCAAAGCAAAGGCTTGTGGGTGTTTGGGACAGTAAATACACGGTTTCTCTAGACTGTTATCTGTAAATACAGCACCATTACGATTATTCAATCAACAGATCTTAGATTTTGCACTCCAAGGCTCTTGTATTAATGCAACAATGTCCTGCTGCCTATCGAGATGTCTGCGTAGAGTAGCAGCAGCCACTCAACAGTGTTGCAGCTTAATTTGAATAATGTTCAGTCCAATCTGGGTGGACATGGGGTCAACAAAATTTAGTCGACTCCGGTGTCCGACCCGGACTCTATTAGCACCTCCATCAGCATCCTCTTCTCATTACAGACGGTGTCCATGGGTATAGCAAGTTGTGGGGGCTCCTCTTTGGATGGTTGCTCTGGTAGCGGCAGCGCTTCTAGTGGTGGTGGAGGGGTGTTCGAAGGCGCACCCTGTCCTGCAACAGAGGAGGGTTGAGAGGTATCCATGGACGCACTCTGACCTGAAATTTGATTTTCGGAGACTGAAGATGCTTCTCCAGACCTCTGAATTTTTACATTTAGGGTGGTAAACTGGTAGTGCAGTTTGCCACTTCTACTTTTCACGGTTGTTTCCGCTTCTCTGTTTAAGCCGACAGTCAGGAGTCCGTCAGGTGGGCCTTCCCTTTCGGCGGTATGGAAGAGGGGCCAGTCCCCAACGCCTATCCCGAGGTTCTGCGCTGCCAGGCGTCGAAAGACAGTCTCCGTAGATTCGGGTTTCCCCGGGAGCCACAGAGCTGCCTTCGCCAACCTAGGCAGCCGATCTACCTGAACGACGCTGAGGCGAGCACCCTCCCACAAGGTAGGCAGGTTAGTAACTGCCTCTCTTATCTACTTCAGGGACTGGTCATCCTCGCAGGTGATTCGAAGAATCTCCCCCGAGTACTGCCATCCCCTAAAAGTGGGTGTAGTTTGTCCTTCGGCTAGGGCGAACATGTGGTTGTCCAGAGCCACTAGTAGTTGAGCTTTCATTAGGTCCGCTTGGACCTGAGTAATTTTTCCGAGAGGAGTCCTTAGATCCACGATGGTCACGCGGAGGTGCCTGGTAAAGGCCTCTCTGTTGCCAACTATCCTCTCCGTTGTCGTTTGATCTGGCTTGACCTTCTTCTTCGGATTAGAGGTGGAGGGCGTGCTTCCATCCGATCTATTCCTCTTGCTTGTAGAAGGTGTAGATCCGCCGGATTAGCTGTGGGAGTCAGTCCCTTGATAGCGGTTGAGGAGGCCCCACGTCCCTTTCCACTTCTTCTATCTACTTTGCCTGAACCGGCCGCCTTAGGGTTAGCTTCAAGAGCCAGCCCTTGGGAGGAGGTAGAGGCAGTAGCGCCGGAGTTCTCTGCAGCTAGGCGAGACTTCCTCCTCTGTTTGGAGCCAGAGATTCTCTTTCGAGTTGCATTTTGCATTGGAAAAGCCAGAAAGCCACATACAATTGGTGAAGGTCTAATTTTACTAGCAGCTGTTGAAATGGTGTAAATAATGGTTGGCGAAAAAGAGACTGACAAGCTGAAAGCAATACCCCTCTCTAATAATACTAGCCAAAGAAGAGTAAGTGACATGATAGAAGATATTCGAACACAAGTTGTAAATATTCAGAAGTGCACGTAATTCTCATTACAGATGAACGGATCCACGAATATTTCTAACTATGCCAAATTCATAGCATTTGTAAGATACAATACTGGACTTACGGAAGATATTTTAATACTCCATTAGAGGTCAATACCACCGGAAAATGTTTATGGACACTTTCATGCCAAGTACTATAATAAGAGATTGACTGGGAAAAATGCGTTGCTGTATGCATCGTTGGCGCCAAGGTTACGACAGTACATCGATTTGGCCTTATTGTCAGATTAAAAGAGATAATGCCAAATGCTACATGGTTACACTGTTTTCTACATCGAGACGCTCTTACATCAAGATCTTTACCTTCTGAAATGAATTGTATTTTGAAAAATGTTTTTAAAGTTGTAAATCTCATCAATGGACAAGCATTGCAGACTCGTATTTTTCGAATAATTTGAGAAGACCTGGATTTTGTATACGCAAATCTTCTTTATCACACGGAACTAAGATGGCTTTCGAAGGGTAACGCCTTGAAAAGGTTTTTCCAGTTAAAAGCGGAACTTTTGATGTACAATTGCGTTTGACTTCTTATGCTGGGTTTCCTTGCTGATATTTTCGAGCACTTAAACGCTCTGAATAGCAGTTTGCAAGGCCGCGATATTAACATAATAATAGCCACAAACAAAATTACCGGATTTATAAAGATACTTGATTGCTGGTCTACTTCAATTGGATAAAGAAGTATAATTCATTCCAGTGCGTTCAAGAACTAATGGAAGACCTAGTTAAGGATGATAATGTGATAAATTCTGAGCACGTTTTTGCAGATATGCAAGTTAGTTTGCATAACTTAAAACAACTCATTGACTATTTCCCCAAAGAAATTCAAAACAGTCGTGTCAATCACAGATGGATACTGAATCCATTTTTAGACAATCCCGTTGAACAAACTGGAATTTCTACAAGAAGGAAAAACTTATTGAAATATCATGTGATGGAATGTTGAAACTAGACTTCTTTTCCCAGAGCGTAAATCAATTGTGGACCGAAAGAATACCCCGAGCTTGCGGACAAAGTGTTTGGTGCCATTTATTACATCATATTTGTGGAAATGAAGTTTCTCGTCTACGAGTGCCATCAAAACAAAAGTAGGAAATCGCCTCGAAATACAAAATGATGTTATTGTGTGTGTATCCAATACAGAGCCCCACGTCTTGAACAGGCATTTTGTTTTATTTTAGAAATCCTCCCGCGACCCCCCTAAATCTATACCGCGACACCCAAGATTCGCGACCCACACTGTGGGAACCTCTGATCTAGATTAACCCACGTAAAGCAGATAATGGAAGACGTGGGATGTGAAAGCTACATAGAAACAAAGAGGTTATCCCAAGACAGGAACCCCCGAAACGATACATCAAATCAATCAATCAGATCGAATACCCAGAAACAGAGAAAAGAAGAATTAATCGTGATATACGTACATTATTCACTGACACTGGCTACTTTTACGTATGTTTTATTACCAACATTATCAAACTACAAACTTATTATAGTCTACTTATAACTATGCTATTTGCCACTTTAGATATTTAGAATGTTTGAAAGTACCCCTCCTCTCCGCTATGCTGATAAATATTACGCGTCATTACTGTCTCAGTCCCCCTCCCCCCGAACGGAAATAGATAATTATTTAGTGGAATCATTAAAGTTTTACGTCAATAAGGAGGTAGAACAAATTTACATACTTTACGGTTTCCTTTTATGCTATGACTAAGCTTTAAAAGTGAGATAATTTACTACTAGGTATTTAAGTAATTAGCCCACATCTCATTGACGCAATGAATTAATGAAAAGTCCTCGCTAATTTGCAAATAAGTCGTTTGCCATTATGTTTTATTAAAATCCACTTTCCTACAGACAGCCCGAAAAGGTAAATTTAGAACAGTTTGTAATAACTTTAGATGCAAATATATGTATACTTATGGAACTGGTTAAGAAAACATTGTCATACCTGTTTGAGAATTGATAAAACATATTAGTTCATTAAAGCTATTCACATTTTATTTGACTTCACTAGATAATAATCACAGCAAAGTCGATGCCTTGTTTCTTATAACTTTCAATGACTGCTAGAACTAACCCTTGTGTAAGTGGAGAGAGAAGATCTCAACAACCTCCACTGATAGATATGTAAGGTGAGTTTTCTTCATTAAAATACAATTTATAAACATCTATTTTAATTATAATTTTCAGTTTCATATAAATAAAAATAGCAGTGCAAACTGCGCAATTTTTAAAAATAATTCTAATATCATTAAGCTTCTAAGGCTTATCAGAATAGTCTGAGTACTTGCGTGAATGATCACTAATATGAGATCCACCGAGGACAAAGTACGCCTACATTTTTCGTGATGTAAGTCTACGCAATTTTTAAGGCAATGTTAAGGTAAGAATAAAACCAACTTCAAAATTTTGCGTACAATCGTAGTTTTACAATGAATTTACTGCAACTTATACAGGGTGAATCTTAAATGGCGAAAAATATTAACATCCCGCGATTCTGCATCAAAAACTGAGCAAAGCGTGTTATGCTCGAAAGGGTTTAATTCTTGAAGAATTCTTAATTAAAGTTTTGTAAACTTAGCAACACGGTGTGGTCAGTCGTACTGAGCTGTGTGTTAAATCGCCTGTGATTCACATAGCAACGCATTTGATTTAATATGGAACCTAAGGAGATTGTATACAGGCATACTAGACCTCCTTCATGGTAATATTCTAATTTTAATATGCTGCTTGCATTTTTGAATTAACAGTACATATCTAGTAATGAAATATCGACTACGTTTTAAGTTTTTTATTTTGTAAATTACAGCAATTGCTCAAAGTGGCTACCCCCAACTTCTATGCATTTCATACACCTATGTATCATGCTCTCTTTTAGGTTGTGAAGCACATTGTTTTGTCGAATCAGTATAACTGCTTCATTTATTCGTTGCTGAAGTTGTTCTCGAGTGTTAATTTCCACTGCATACACAAATGCTTTTAATATTCCCCACTACAAAAAATCAAGACTGCTTAAATCTGGGCTTCTTGGTGGCCAAGGTAATGGACTGCCACGACCAATCCATCGTTGTCGAAATTCATGATTTAACCATTCTCGTGTTTGAATTCTCCAGTGTGCTGGTCCCCCGTCTATTTGAAAAAACATATTTCTCTACGACTATAATATGATGTATTCGTTACATATACTTTTTTAGTTGAAGAATGATAGATATTCTCCATTTCCGTTGGATTCTGTTCTCTATTTCGGTGGGATTCTGTATCAGAATCCAACGATAAATTGCCGAACCGGAAGCTAGTGGGCGTGACATGTTAGCGCTTGGAATCTCCCACTTGTTTTTGAAGTAACTGTCAAAAACAGTTTTAAATTTTCGTATTCGTAAAAACAGTAAGAACTTGGTATGAATAATTCAGACAGCGAAAACGCTGAAATGTGTACGCCACCAGAAATAACGGAAACCGCGAAAACGACGTGTATTAATTTACTGCCAAAAAAATCGCAGAATCAGTACACAGCGGTGTACACGGCGTTTATGAACTGGCAAAGTCTCAAGAACGTAAATTTATTTTCTGAAAATGTTCTTTTAGCATATTTTACGGAATTTTTATTATACTGATTCGGACCAAAAATTGTAACTTGCTATGAAATTGGTGTAGGGAAAGTATAGTCTCCTACTCATGTAGAATAGCTATTATTCACTCGGATGACTCTGTCACTCGCCTTTAGCTCTTGACAGAATTTTCATCCTTGGGAATAATAGCTGTCATTCTGCACTCGTTGAAGAATATACTATTCTTCTTAAATCTAATGATATATCATCTATTAGATCCCTAAAATCGGTGTCTAAGAATCCAACAAAATTATACGCGTTTAGGCGATGTGGAAAATTGTGTGGTGCTATAAGCCTATTATCGATAATACCACCCCACACATTAACGCTAAACCGAACTTGATCGGTCCACAAGATATGTCCAATAAAACCAGGATCCCTTTCTTGCTCACCAAGTAACCATCTGCAGAATCTGACTCTTTGCTGGTAGTCTTCTGGTAATAATCCCTGTACTCGTTGATAATGATAGGGTACAAGCCATTTTCCTGTAATAAGCGATGAACTGTTCTTTGGCTAACATCAAACATTCTGGCAATGGATCGGGTACTTTGTTCTGATTCATTTTCGACTACATTTAAGATATTTTCTTCAACTAGTGGTAACAATACTCGATGAGGACGGCCTCTGTCAGCTATTGGCCGGGTGCAGTTCTTCCAGTTTCTCGCATTCGTTGATCCAATTGTCGAATAACATTACTATTTGGATGCCTTTTGTTTGGATACCTATGTTCGGCATACAAATTAGCAGCAGCATTAAAATTGCTACGATATTCCCCTAAAATCAAATACATGTCTGCATACTCCACAAAACTGTACTCCACGCTAATTTGGGAAATCAAACACAAATAAACTAAAATCAAACTAAACTGAAGGTAACACTAAGATAATGAATGCAAAGAGAATTAAACACGGCGTTTTGATCAGCAAATTGTCACAGAAAAGTCAAATTACTTAAAATAAAAAACTACGTCAAAGCCTACGTTTGTTTTAACATGTGCAATTTGTATTGCACGTTGTTGCAACATTTTTGGAAAACTCAAGCACTGCAGAAGCTTTAAACTTCGGATGGAAGTTCTGGGTAAACCAAGGGTATGATGACTACAATATTACAGGTTGGTGATTCCTTTTGTTGATTAAACTACAGTTAAAGATCATCATTTCATAAAAATATCGCACGATAAGGAACCCGGAATCCAACTTACGACTGCCAATAACTCCTCATCCATGAGGTTAACAGCAAATTGGTATAAGACTTTTTCGCTCCATTTTTGATCCAGAATCAGTTGGTACTTCTATTATCCGCCATTGAAGATTCACCCTGTATAATAATCTTCAAGAGTGTTACAAAGTTGTATATATTCTGTACAACCGAAGGTTTCACTAAAATGTGTACTTTTGATAATCAAGCGTCCAAGGGGTGTTGTGGTATATCGTCTCTGGAATTATGAACGGCGCGGCGACGCCTTAAAGTGCTGCCATGGTAAGATATTACCTAGTGAGAATACCTGTCTGACGAAAAGAACTTATTTACTTGGACGACAGTGTTCCTTTCCATAGAACAAAACTTGTTATATCGTGGATGAACTGGCTAGCGAAAACCCTTGATCTGAATCCAAGAGAATTCTTGGATATCGAATATATATTAGCCTGTTTACAAATTTTGACAATGAACACTAGATGTCATTTCATAAACAAAAATGTTCTCATGAATGTAGGTTCTATCTTTCTTTGTTAAGAAGTTATAGGGTTTTTAAAATAATTATTTCTTTGAACACTACTAATACATATTTTAAGAAAATCAAAAACATTTATTGTAACAAACAGAAAGCAACATTGAGACTACAGTAAATGTTCAAAAATTAGTCCATTCTCCTTAATACACAACTGTCAACGCCAAATTAAACTGTCTTGCACGCGTAACCTCCGTTACCAATCTATTTATTTGGAAAATGAGTATGCAGCCATTCGGTCACTTGCCCTCCTCGGTGAGGCGGAGCTCCGTCATGCTTATACCACATATCTTGCATCAGGTGGACTGGTACGTCTTCCAGAAGATTGTGGGGCTCAAAAGCTATGGTACCTCTCTGCATTTAAAGTTCCATCAAATACATTTACAAATAGTGTTCTGTGAAATAAACCACCCCAAACATTTACACAATCTCTGCTGGGAATTACGCGTTTTGGTCGCATATGGATTGTCCAGAGACTACATATGGTCATTGTGGAAATTATTAATACCGTCTCTTGATAAATGGGATTCAGCTGACCATAGAATTTTTTAAATAAAGTTGATATCTCGGGCGTGTTGTTGCACAATTCAGTGAAAAATTTAATCGCTGTTGAGCATCTCCGTGATGCAATGCTTGTACACTTGATCGATGATAAGGGTGTAGCCTCTGGCGATGTAGTGCTCGCCACACAAAACTTTGTGATAGCCCTAAATTTCGTGCTATGCGTCTGGTACTACTTTCCGGTTGTTCAATTACAGCATTCATAACGTTTTCGAGTTCTTCAATACTTACATCATGCGGGCGAATGGGCCTAGGAGGAACGGCAGTACCAGTTATGCGAAATCTTCTAAAGGCTGTACTGAATATGGAATGTGCCGGTTGACGTCTATTAGGAAATCTGTTTCGATATTCTCTCGCTGCATTACGAGCGTTTCGATTACAAAATCCATAGATACTAACAATATCCGCATATTCTTCGTTAGAAAATGGATGATTCATTGCTAAGTACACAAGTACAACTTTGAACAAACCGCGACAGAAACTTTAGAAATCAACAAATTATTTTTGACAGGTGATTATTTTTTACTAACTCTTGTTATGCTAAACCATGGCTACTACGTTTTATCAACTTAATTTAGTGTTCAGTGAGATAATTATTTTAAAAACCTTATACCGTCTTAACAAAGAACGCTAGAACTTACATTCATAACATTTCTTCTTGAAATTACATCTAGTTTTCATTGAGGCTAATGAATCACCCTGAATCACACCATAAGAAAACAGAATAAATCGAAGCATGCATACGAATAATAGATTCGGCAGCTAAAGCAAATATAAGCCTGGTTTAGCTGTGTTTCGAAGGAGAAACGTGAAAAACTTGTAAATTCCATTCCAAAAATAATATCCAAAACAAGGGTTGCCCATGCAAATGTACAATTACTTTAAATTTAAACAATATTTTGATTTATACGGAACATTTGCGTTTTAATTTGCATTGCAAAAGTTTTGGTATTGTTATAATTTTTCTAAATGTATTGCTTGATGAATCATAATTTCTACTGTATTAATTTAAAATTTTTATTTTTCTTTATTTAAAGGCTGGGGTGGCTCAGTGGTAAGACAGCCAGGCTTTAGATGTAATAGTTCGAACGCTTCCCGGTTCGAATCACTCCAGGGGTCTGAAATTTTTCTAATTCCCTAAGTGGTCGGTACTGCGTCCTGGTCTCCATTTGCCATTGGGGATCAAATTAATGGCACTCCTCGTATTAAGGCCGGATTAGAGCAGTAATAAGACCATAAACAAAATCATCCACACACCAGGCAAGTCAAGCATGCTTTCGCATCAACACGGTAGCCCGCAGAGTAGGCCCTGTTGTGTATAGCACAAACTAGCTTGGCTTTGCCCCACACCGTCTCGACAATGCGCAAGCGGTACAAATGAGGATCACGATTATGAAATGAATTTCTTTATTTAAATAAGTACTTTTCACCATAATCAGTGAATGGTTAAAAAATATTTGAAAGATGTATATTCGACCTGCAATTCCTTTCATATATGATAGTGATTCGGGATTTTTTGAAACCACCGTATTTGAAAAGCTAAAGATTGTTGAGGCACGTCAGCAGGAAGTTTAAACCGTCACTGAAACAGCGTGATTGATGAGGAAAAAACCTACGCTTAAGTACACACACGTAGGAGCCCTTTTGCAGCACAAAATCTTAATTTTTAATCCAAAATTCAGCATCAATGTTAAAATTGCACAAAAAAGTTTCTTCTAGTTTAAAAATAAACAGTAGGTAATGATGGTGATGGGACTTCTATCTAACGATCGAGTATGCTCATTAAATTAGAATGACATGCAATCTACAAAAAATTACTAAACGGATATCGACTGTATAAGAAATAACGTTGAGAATTTCTTTAGAACAAACTTCTCTCTTGTTCACAGAACACAATGTAGCTTGGTAATAGTTATTTATGATATAAGTGCTAAAAGGGACATTTTATTTTGTGAGAAGGGAAGTTTGGGACACGACGCTGAAGGCGGAGTGTCCCATCCCTTCGAACAAAATAAAATCACTTTTAGCACATACATATTTACACTATTTTTTCTACAAACACCATTAAAAGTACAAATAAATGCATTTCTTACGTTATTAAATTTATAAAATATCGTTTTGAAACCCAATTATTCATGAAGTTTATTGTTGCTAAGGTAATGAAAATTCGATCGTTTGTTGACAAGTAACTTCAAATCTACTGACAGCGCCGATGTATAACACTATCCACTTCAGATTACTTATTCTAACTGCAGTTTCTCTAACTGTACATTTAATTAAGTAAATAAATATTCCTTTGATTTAAAATTTCTTAATTGTTTTATAATATCGCACCAGTGTTAATAATAAATCACGTCATTTACTTTTAGCACTAGAAAATCACATTTTAGACACTGACAACATGCGTTAAAAATTAAACTTTTACTGACGTTTGCAGAAAAAACAGTTTTCTATTAATAAAGGCTCTTATATGAGTCTATTCATGAGAAACATTAATATAAAACTCAAGAGGGTATCAAAATATCAAGGCACGCTGAACATTATATTATTGTATCACAACCGGTGTCAAAAATTGTTCAATATTAAAAAAACAGGAACAGTTTACAATATGAGGATGCAAATCTCTAAAAGATACTGAAAATTAGTCGAAGACAGTATTACAGCTATGATGAAAATCAAAGGAATCAACGCGCAGATCATAAAGAAAAAAATGGCTATACAATTATGCATCTACAAGGAAGGAAACACAATAATAAAACTTCTAATACATTGATCACCTAACGAAACTAAGTAATCGGAAAGACTTCGAAAATTGAAAAATGCTTAGACCATTAGCTTGAGATATCAAAGAAGAACAATCAAAAGGGTACTACAATATTAAAAATAATATCCAACAGCTAAATACTGTAAATGTCGCGATCTTCGTTCCTTATACCTATGTTACCAAATTAAATTACCACGGATAATAAGGACATGCAACTTAATTCGAGTTCCAAACTACAGGAAGTACAATCACTTCTACTCTAAAGAATCCCTAGATAGTCTAGAACCTTAACCCCCCGAAGAATTAAATATAGCCAAACATTTTTAAATTGACAACGTATTTCTTCTGGATACGTTCCTGTGCGCTAGTAGTAACAATCAACAAGCCGCTTTTATCTAGACAATATTTTTAATGAACTCTTAGTTTCAATAAAACTAAAGGTAATTTTTCAGGAATGCAATAATTACTGTCCCACGCTCCGATTAATTAATAAAACACGTCATTGCTGCATGCACGAACGTCTTACTTCAGCGTTATCCATTATTTTATGTCTGATGTGAGTCCAAAGAGTACAAATTCTATGGATTATATCTACAGCGTGATAATAAAGTCCCTTACACAATTAATCATTTTGTTATTTAGAGGTTTTTCGGGAAAACCCGGAAACACGTCAAATTTATTTTTGTAAAACTTTTTGTTTTTTATCGGCTTCTGTTTCTGCCTTATGACATCATCATTAATTTTTTAAATGGCAACTGTATTTTCCCTCTTATTTAAATAGACCCCACCTGTAGAAGGCCCATATAAACAAATTAATACATAACATTATTTTTTTAGATAAATACACATAAACTTCATGAAAATTAAGAACGTATTTTATTTTTATTTTTAAATGAAAATAACGCATCATATCTATTCAGATTTCGATTTTCTGCATTTTGAGTTACTTCCAGCTCTGGCAGTTCTTTTTCCCAACAATAAAGATGCTCATGTGCCGCACCCAAGCGTTTGGTTTCAAGAAGATGGATCTCTTCCCCATTTTGGTGTTTAAGTCCGACAATTTCTTGACGATATGTTGCCTGATAGATGGTTAAGGCGGCGAGGACCACTTGAGTGGCCTGCACAATCACCTAACTTAACATCTCTAGATTTCTATTTATGAGGTCATGTGAAATCGCGGGCTTACATTGGTAGGCCAAACAATTTAGACGATTTAGAGTCGGATTTGGTAAAAAATGGAAAGAATCAGTTCAAAAATTATTGAGTATACGATAAAAAGTGTTTACACACGTGTCGGCCCAGTGGCAGCTGGTTAATGGTGGATTATTTGAAAATTTCCTGAGGTAGTTTGTTTTGTATAATGTTCCTATTTTCATTAAAAATAAATTCTGTTTTGTGCCGACTTTTATGTATCCTCCTCAAAAAAAATGAGGTATCAATTTTTTTATATAAACTTTTTTTTCATTCATTCATACCACCGTCCCCCCCCGAACCGCTTTCGCATTATTTCAGGGGGGTGCGGGCGTCCCTTACACACTAAACATTCACGCAACATGCACCCTAAACTTAACTAAGTAAAATACGATCGCCACCGTGACCTCGACGGACAGCGCGTATTCGCACTGCCCCGTCGAGGTCCCTATTTATATTATCATTTATCTGTTGACGAGGTCTATCATGAAAGCAGGAAAAAAATTGGAATTGCCATGTAAGAAAATTAATGATGACTTCGAAACGCAGAAAAACCTTTCCGAAAAAATGACATTATAAAGTGTATTTTAAAAATATAAAATTGACATGTTTGAGGGTTTTCCCAAAAAAACATTAAATAACAAAATTATGAATTCTCTATGCAACTATATCACCACATTGTATAATGCTCTCGGTTTTAGAAAAACAAGTTCCTTAGAGAAAAGTAAACGGTGAACGAAATAACGCCTTCATGTGAGTGCATGAAGTTAAACGAGGTCGGTCCGCCTCAAATCACACATTGAGTAATGTATTATACGGGTAAATATCAATTTCATAATCAACTGCAAGTATATAATTTGATTTTTCGTTTCTTCCACTTCCAGGAAGAAGGAATTAGTGTGAACCTAAAAAATGCTAAAAGAAGACAATTTTGACTTCAAAAAGATGCGAATTAGGTGAATATTCTGCTAATATACTACCTGAGAATTGCCTAATAGGTTCTATAAAAAACCAGGTTTGTAATTAACCATGCAATATACAGGGTGTCTCACGACGTGAGGTCACTATTTCGTGTATGTAATCTTTGGACCAAATATAGTAAAAAATTCTAATAAACTTATGCCCTAAAGTAAACCGTTTTTAAAATACTGAGTGTTAGATTATTATTTATTAAATAATTACAATTTCAGAAAAGCCAATATTTATTTCTATTTTAGTTTAAATTCACTATAAAGATTGTTCCAAATGGCCACCGTTGTTCTCGAGACACATTCTGGGTTTTCTTAAGAGAGATCTGGTTGCCCGACATATCATCTTATTATTACTGCAAATTCGTTCTGCTGCCTTAAAAAATGTGTCTTCTAAAATCTTCTCTCTGATTGTGTATGGTATACCATATCTTTCAAACCGACCCACCAATAATAATATAAACAAGTTAAGTCTGGAGATCTTGGGGGTCAGGAGTGCTGTTCTCCTCTACCAATTACACGCCCTTCAAACCGTTGATTCAAAAATTGTCTTACACGTAAGGCAAAGTGCGCAGGGGCACCATCGTGCTGGTACCACATATCATGTCTGGCTGCCTAACGATCCACCCAAATGATATTTTAGAAAATTACATATCATCGGCGGTTAAATGGTTCTCAAAAACGAATATACCAATGAACACGTTATCAATAATTCCACAACAGATATTGACTGAAAACTTATGTTCATAATTTGATACTATGATTTCGTGTGGATTCTCCAAATCCCAAGAGTGTCTGTATTTTCTGTTTAATAATAATCCATTCCTTGTAAATGTTGCCTCATCCGTGAATAAAATTCTATTACGTAGGTTTTGATTTTGAATGATCCAGCGGCAAAATTCCACACGACTAGCGAAATTTATAGTTAAGAGGGCTTGAACAGGCTGGATATGAAATGGATATAAACTCGCATTGGTGGTACATTAACTTGTACAGATACTCGACAAACAGAGGCGGTAGGATTATTATCAGTGTTTTGCAGTATGTTGTCCTCATCATCTAGTACTTGCTGTATTGGACGCTCAGTCGATGGTTTCGGGAAAGTTCCGTGTTCACGTAGGTGGTTGTGCACTCATTGGATAACTCGTCGGTCTGGTAGTCGCTCATTTTTAAATCTCAACCCATATTCTCGAGCAGCTGCTACTGAGTTTCCATCACAAAAACCGTACATGTAATGGATATCGTCGTACTTTCGCGTTGTAAAAGTAAACATTATCAACACTGTTAACAAACGCAAGCAGAGAAATCAACTTTAACGTGCTTTATTGTTCGACATATAAGTAAATAATATCATTTTCATAGTAACGTAGCCAGTTTGTATCAAATACCACTTAATATCATTTAATGTTTCTGCTGCTCCAGTATTTAACTAAAACAGGCCGTAAATTCTTTAATAGTCGATTTAGAGAAAATGATCACGCTTTAGTTTCGAGTTCTTTTCACCTCTCCTACACGTAGGTGAAGTAGTGACATCATTTCGTAGGACACCCTGTATTTTTTATTTTCTTGCATTCTCTACTTTTACGCCTTGAATTTTCTGTACTCAACGCTGAAGCTTTTTAGTTTTAAGACAATATGTTTTGGTATGTCCGCAGAAGATAGCTCAGCCATAGAGCGTTTACCTCTCATTCGGAAGATCTAGGGTTCGAATGTCTGGCCGTCTGTCCTGGCTCAGGTTTTACGTGGTTTTCCTGAACCATGTAGGTAAATGCTAGGAATATTCACAAAATCTCATTATTCAATTTTCGTGGTCTTTCCCATCCGTCCTGTTATTGGCTGAAGTGGGGCTGACAGTTCCGGTGCCGAACCCAACTGACCCCTATAGCAGCCTACGATGACTTCTTTTTTCACAAGAGGATAGTTTTAACATAATTTTCATGAACAGACTTCTTCTGTTTTTGTATTTACAGATTATATCCCTAAGGCGTCCTAGGTATTGACAACACATTACTGCTTCTACGATTTTGTCATTGATTAACAATTTACACGTTCTAGGTTCTTCCATGTGCGATGAATAGCATTTGCACATGTCTATACCTTTCAGGGGGCGCAGAGTACGTTTTAAGGTATAATATAACATTCAAGGTGATTTTAAGCTAATTGTTCTGAATGAAGTGCGAAAATAATAGCGAAGATTTGGACTAAAAATTAAGAAAGAGAGAGAGAGAGAGCAAGAGAGAGAGCAACAGAGAGAGAGAGAGCAAGAGAGCAAGAGAGAGAGAACAAGAGAGATAATAGAATAAATACTTATTGTGGTGGTGTTAACTTAATTTAACTGAAAAAGGTGTAAAAAACAATTATAATTTAATGAATATCTCTAAGAGGTTGAAATACTATGTAAACATATATGTAACATAATTTTCTTGAATCAGCTGCTACATATTCCTATTAAACTCAATTCTAATTCTAAGCACCTCGTATATTTACTGAAATTTGTAACAGTTTAGTATTTTTACCCCAAGTCAAATACATCATTCCATGGGTTGAATAAGTTGGGATTTCAATGTGGATTAATTAATTATTAACGAATATTTTGAGTATGTGCAAATTCATAAAAATGCTAATTTAATGCCGATTAAGCGTTGGTAACTGAGGAAGTGTATAATTTACAGGAATGACTTCAAATTGTTATTGCATTGTCGTTATTTTCCTCTGCTGGAAAAAATAGCATCTTACAGTGGATAAAGTATTAATTATTTAGTACTTTAATCTAATTTGTTTACATTTACAAGAAATTCTATGAAACGGGATCCTTTAATTTACCATTTCTCTGGAGTTCTTAAATATATGTTTCCTAGCTTTATGATAATTTAAAAATTGTTTTCTGAATATTCATGAATATTTATTACAAATAATTTATAGGTTTAGGACAATAGGTTGTGATTATTACAATGTACTTTAACATTCCTTTAACCGTAGTCATGTTTGGAGATAACTTGCTTTACACTGTTAGTAATGCTATTGTTTATACGCTATCGTCTTTTATGTGTGCTCTTCGTAGCAGAGAAACCTTTTCCAGTTATATTGCTCTTCACGTTTGAAAGTCTTTGATATGATGAAAGCAATTTGGTACTACTGAGTCGTAAAGGACAAAACACATGATTATTTACAGTTACTTTGATGCTTCATTTCACATCTACTTTCGAGGAGCGAAAGTATTAAATTCCAGATGTGGAAAGCCTTCGGCAAGCAGACTCACCAATCGGCACATCTGTAACTTCTAATTAACACGATTAGTGTGTTATTCGTAAATTTTAGAAACTCCCATCCTTAAAATGTAAAATCCCGACTTGTGTCCAGCCAAGCCAGTATGCAATTGAACCTTCAGCCAGCTAATCCTGTTAAGCGTGCAGTTTCCAGACCGCACTTTTTTTGTTGTGCAGACTTATTACGTATTAATAGGCCTTGGCTTGGTTTAAAAAATTAACGAAATTGTGGCTTAACTATTATGATTAGCGCCCCACGCTTCATTAGACCAATAAAAAACGTTATTCCTGGATTCATGAGCGTTTCGGGTTAGGTAATCTTACCTAAACAACCAGTAAACACGGACCAACCTTTGATTATTCTTATCGGTTCGTGTCAGTATGTGTATTTTAAATCGGTGTTAAATATAAATATTTGTTGCAGTACAAAGTTTTTTGTATCTATCACGTTTGTGCTAGTGACCAGAAGTGATTAGTCATGAATTCCGGAGTAAAACAAACTTTTAGCAAGTATGTACCTATTCTACCCCATAAAATACTAATTTAATAGAGTAACAGTAAAATTTTAATTCGTTATTAATTAAAAATGCAATTGTAGAAGAGCTTTTCATGAAGGGGATTTACCTAATTATGAAAAGCTGTTCAAAACTGTAACAATTTTTCAAAACGTTTTGCTTTTATAGCTGGACCAGGTCAATTAGTTGAAGTATAATAAATTCTAATCAAATTTGTCTACAAGGTGTTTTTTGAAATACCAGCTGTTAGTTTTCGTTTAAAGCATTCGAGTTCTCCATTTTACAAGTTGAGTACGTCAACTACAACTGTTTCATAAGGCACTAACCTCGAATACTCTAAAAAATATGTTGGGAATCATATTTTCTGCACATTTCTCCTTGTTTGAGTATTTTACAATCAAAGCTTGTGCATTTTTCAGACTTAGAAAGACTTGTAGCTACACAAACCGCGTTGCTCTTTCCTCTTTGAAAAATAAATAAAATAATAAATAAAAATAAATGTTCTAGATTTCTGGTCATTTCATTAAAAATATTCACCAATTCAAAAGCAGAAAAACAGGTTAATTTTTAGTTTAGTTTTACTCGAACAATTAAAGAATTAATGGAGGAAAGTGGTCCATAGTCCTACAGTAAAACTTTAATAAAATGGTCTACTTTGGACGAGGGAGTGTCCGTTAAAGTCGAAAGTATGTTATACATGGTGTTAAGTTGAAAACTTACAACGTGTTACATCTCTGGAAGTAACAGTTTTGTTCAACATGGAAGAGGAATCATCATGACTCATAACCGTAAGGTAACCTTCCCCGTTCAACCCTTTACGCTCAAGGTACCCCAACGAAACATTTTCAAATAGTAACACCCACTTTGTGATATGTCATTGAAAAGCTCTTAAAAAATGCTATTCAATAGTTTTTCTTAAATTTGTTTACAATCTACTATGCGGGAGTATTAAGCAAATTTGTCGTTTGAGTACAGGACATTGCAGGAGATGAACATCCATCGATGTAATCCTATATAATTCACTTAAAATACAGGGTGACATAATAGTGCGATTTTGTTTTCTAATGATTTTATTATAGTAGCTTGGAGAAAACATAAATGCAAAAGTTGTTTGGTTGATTACTGTGCACAACTTAAAATTATTGATGACTGTACAGGATGTTTTGTTTTAATGAGACAAATGACAACTATACTGCTCAAAAAAAGTTTTGCATCATAAGCGTTTTCAGTGATGACTAATTTCATTTAGATATTTTGTGGAGAATTGAAAAGTATACATATTCTGAACAAAAGTCGTAAATAGGTATAGTTTACTGAAACAAAATCTGTTAAATTACAACAAGAAAACGTAACGTTATGAACTGAACACTTGAACACGTCTTGTTTATTACGTTGATTTGACCTGTTTGAGCTGTGTCAGTAGGACGTGTATCCTCCACGAACATCTAACAGTGCCTGCACTCTTCGCGGCATACTTCCTATCAAGTTGTTCAGCACCTCTTGTGGAAGGCGATCCCATTCTTCGACAGCTGCCTCAATGACCTGTTGACGGGTTCTGGGAGGATTCCTGCGCTTACCAATTGCGCGCTTTAGCATATCCCAAGCATGTTCGATGCAGTTCATGTCAGGAGATATCGCAGGCCAATGCGTCCGGGCTATATTCGACTCGTGGAGGAAATTTTCCACAACTGCAGCTCGATGAGGTCTGGCGTTGTCGTCCATGAGAATGAACTCCTCTCCAACTTCTTCGCGAAATGGATGCACAATTGGTTGTAGTATCTCGTCAATGTAACGCGGTCCCGTAAGAGTGCCCTCAATAGGTACCAAAGGGCTACGTCGTCCTAGCATTATCCCTGCCCAGAACATCACTGAACCTCCCCCGAACTTATGAACTTCTTGAACATGCTGAAGCCTGGCACGTACTCCACGTTCTCTCCATATCCTTTTGCGTCGACTATCGGGATCAAAGGCAACCCTGGTCTCATCTGTGAACATCACAGATCGCCAGTCTTCAAGTCTCCATTCACGACGTGCCATTTTGTGATGATTCTGTAGGGGATTTCGGCGTAGAGGCCTTCTCGCATACAGAGACTCATCATGCAACCGATTTCTTATTGTTTGCGTGGAAACATACACTCCAGAAGCCAGCAGTAGTTCACGTTGAAGCTCAGTAGCATCGAGTGTGGGATCCCTTCTGGCACTCAGCAGAACAAAACGGTCTTGAGCAGCCGTTGTTTTGCGAGGACGACCTTCTCGGGGACGGTCCATTACGGAATGGGTTTCTCTGTACCTCCTCCATACCCGCGACACGTCACTTTGATTCGCCCCAACCCAGTTAGCAATATCTCTTTGGTTAAAGCCTTGCTGAACCAAAGCGACTACGCGCGACCGGTTAAATGTCGTAATAGTGTGCCTAGGCATTCTTGCAACTACATGACATTAATGACAGCATTTGTGAGAGAACTCTTGTTGCCTCAGTAACAGTTAGATATTATGCTTAAAGCAATTTCTTTCAAAATTAGCTCAATGCCAGGCATTTCCTCTTGAATAAACGTAAATTTTTGAGATACAGGGTTTTGGAAGCTTAACCAGTTCAATGTAAAGCTCACATAGTCAAACTTCTGTAGCCTTTCTGCATTTTTGTTAATATGCAAAACTTTTTTTGAGCAGTATATTTTATTTTGAACAGAATATCTTATATATTATTACATTTTTAAATTTCCTATATTTTTATCTTTACAACGGTATAGAGTTTTAGGTACATATCGCTAACGGTTACGGTAATAATTACCTTAAATTTTCTTAAATACTGAAAAAATCTAAATAATGGCATTAAATTTTTCAAAATTATTTTGCAGTTTACACGAACGCATTTTCAGATAGATGCCGTATTATTTAGAATTTAAATATTCTATACAGAATGTTCCTAATTTACAACAAAGTTCAATAAACCTCAACTCTTAATATCTCATTTTCTAAACGGAACACCCTGTATATTTTTACATTTTCGAGCTTGTCGTTCGATGCCCTGTAAATTTAGCTGCGGTTTTATATGACTGGCGTTTTTTGTTTCGAAAATATTTAGAAATTATTAAAAAGCTAACAGAAAAAAAAACAAGAAAGTCGGTAATAAGATGTAATACTATGTCACTCTGTATATATAAACTGAGCTTCTGTTTGTTACTTTAATAAATCTGTTAGCCATGTTCTCTTCAGTCTCCTAGGAATTTGATATACTGAAAGCTGTTCCACTAGGTGGTTTGGATGTACGTGAGTTTTTCGTTGATAGCCAACTGAAACTCTATGGATCTCTTCTTCGATGAATGGAAGTCTAAGGTGTTCGTGGATGGTCTGACTAATAACGTACCAGGGTGCGTTGACCAATGTACGTAGGGCTTTAGACTGGAACCTCTAAATTATGGTTATGATAGATTTCTTGGCGCATTTCCATAGTTGGACGCAATAAGTCCAGATTGGCTTTACTCTAATTTTGTATAATAGTAGTCTATTATGAATTGATAGTGAGAACTTCTGCCAATCAGCCACTACATCGTCTAAGTTTGAGGTTTAACTGTCTTCTTTTTGTTTGTACGTACTTCCTCCAGGTTAAGCGCCAGTCCAGATGGAGTCCTAAGTACTCTGCTTCTGTTTTCACAGGTATCGACATTGATTGGCAGGCAGTCAGTGGTTTTTATGGTAAACCTACCTTGTGTAGGTACATCTAGTTTGATTTACTTTGATTCGTCATTGATTAACCATTCGCTAATGAAATGTAGGTGATGTTGAAGGTGTTTACTGGCTATGATTGGGGTTTCATGTACTGACATGATGCGGCGTCGTCAGCAAGTGTAGCAATCAATGTGTTGTGTGTCTCTGGTATGTCAGATATGTAAAGTAAATAAAGAGTGGGCTCCAATACACTCCCCTGTGGGACACCGGAATTGATGGTATAGATAGATGGTGTGTTTTATGGAGTAGTAACGGTCTGACAGGTAGAATTTCAAGAATATATAGTTATTGTATGGAAGTAGTTGTTTTAACTTATGTAACCGGCCAGTATGTCACACTCTGTCGCAGTTTTTCGAATACCTTACTTATGACGGGTAGCAGACCAATCGGTCTGTATGACTTTCTCTCCTCTGGAGGTTTTCCTAGTTTTAGTATCATTAGTATATGTGAATATTATCAAATAATGGGGTAGTAAGCAATGCTACGCATACGGTTGAATATTGTGGTTACTGGTAGAAGAACTTTTTTTGCCAGCATCTTTAATATTCTGCCAGTTATGAGGTCGAATCCGGGGGCTTTAGACTGATATAATTTGTTGGTTTCGCGTTTGGTTTCAGTTGGATAGAAGGATCTTAAGGAAAGTATCATTTAACATGCCACCTCCAAGAATGCTTCAGTTTCATTGTTGTCATGATTTGGGGATGGTTTTATAAATATATATATATATATATATATATATATATATATAGCGAGTTTGCAGTCTAAACTGGCCGTGTCTCGCATCCTAAATGCCATAGGTTCCTATCATCCCATGGTCCTCTGCTAATTCTCGCTTCTCTATTGCTTCTCTTACATCATCGTTCCACGTTCTAGGTGGACGACCTCTCTTCCTTCTCTCGGGCGGATTCCATTCCCATATCCTCCGTGGCCACCTGTGGGGTTGCACACGTCTCATATGTCTATACCAGAACAATCTTTTTGGAGGTGGTTGAAAGGGTTAAAAAGTATTTTGCAAATGTGTCGGTTTTTTCCTTATTTGATCTAGCCCACTCACTCTTCCTTCCTGATTGGTAGCGACGTACCCTGGGGTCGTTTTAGTTTTTTCTTTATAGCTCTCCAGATGGACTGGTCGTCTTTATTTAGATTGGTGATGTAGTCTAAGAATATAGAATTCTTATATTCTTGGACTTGTAAAGCTGGAGAAAAATATTTGCTACTATTGAATAGCATTTTCTAAGAGCTTTTCAATGACGTATCATAAAGTTGTTGTTACATTTGCAAGTTTTTTGTTGTACTTAGTATTTAGAGCCTAATGGCTTATATGCGTAAGGTTACCTTACGAGTCATAATGATTCCCTTTCATGTTTTAGAAATATTTTCTAGTTCAATACTCATTTTATTTCCAGCGATATAGCACATTGTAGGTTTTCAAATTAACACCCTGTACCTGTACCTTAAAATTTGACAAATTAGTTAGTTTGTCTATGTTTACTTATATAAACACACACGTTTGTGTAATTAAAATTAAGTATGCCTGAAAAGTTTAATTTCGCAGAAAAGTTTTCTATATACGTGGTGTTACAGCTCCGCATTAAATTCATAATTTTGTTATTTATGTTTTTTTTTTTTGGGAAAATTCTGAAACAAGCCAATTTTATTTTTTAAGAAGGCTCTTTCTAACGTATTTTTTTCTATTGGATTTTGATTCTTCGCTATGGCATTTTTTTTAATGGTAAGCACATTTTCTCCCATATTTTAATAGAACTCATCACCAGTTAAATTAGTAACTCTCATAACAATTCTTTTTGCGAAAAGTACACATAAAGCTAAAAAAATCAGAATTTATTTTTAATATAAATAAGAACATTATAAAAACATTTCGTAACGAAAATGTTCAATTATCCACCATTAACCAGTTGGCATTGATCAGCATGTGTAAACACTTTGTACCGAATGCTCAATAATTTCCGGGATAATACTATCCGTTTCAAAACGAATGCAATGCTTTTAATTTTCTAAATTGTTCGGCTTTGCAATTTTACATGACAGTATAGAAAGAAATATACGGGGGTAAGTCAAGTGATCACGCAGACCGCTCAAACGGTCCTCGCCGATATATCTATGGAGCCATGTAAAATCTCGTGTTTACATTAGTAATTCAAACAATTTAGACGATTTAAAGAGTCACATTCGTTTAGAAATGCAAAGAATCATAATGGAATTTATTGAGCATGCTGTACAAAGTGTTTACACACGTGCTGGTCAATTCCAACTGGCTAATGGTGGACAATTAGACATTTCCGTTTGATAATTTTTGCATAATGTTCTTATTTCCATTAAAAATAAATTCAGAATTTTTGACAACAAAAATGTTATATGGG
>JABXWE010004960.1:0-33023 GCA_014611495.1 Limonius californicus
CCGATCGACTACATTTCGCTGTGATCTCGAGTGACAACGCGTTTTCGCACTACTCCACCGAGGTCCTTACCACCTATCTGGAAGATTTCTAGTATCTTCATGGAAGAAATCCCTGGGTTGCATGGGTATTCACTCTTCACAACAGCTTCGATAACGTCGTTATTTCACTGAAATATCTTGCTTTAGTAAGATCAGAACTGTACGCTGCTTGCGGAAGACGGGATTGTTAATGGTTTCAATTGGTATGAGGGTGAGCATTGTTGTGGAAAAATCTGACAGAACTTGGTCTTTTCTTCCGTTTGTTCCTGATCGCCTGCTTAACTTTATCCCGCAAAAGTGTCGACTATTAGCCTGTATTAATTGTACGGCGTTTTGTAAGGAAATTAATAAAGAGCACCCATTGAAAATCTGCAAAAAAACATTGTATCAGTTTACTTTTGCTTTGAAGATGTGGTGTGGCACTACTGCATGTTTCCACCTTCTGACTCAGGAGTAAAATAATGTACCCAAGTTTGATCAGTTGTCACAATTCAGTGAAATGCATCTTCTTTCTAATATTGCAAAGAAGTAGCGATTTGCAAACGATTCAAACACCGCAATACACCTAGTACTCACGTTATGATACTTTAGCTTGTTGTTTATGATGTTTTCAACACTTAATTTGTAAACTATGAGAAATTTGTAGGAACTGTTACCCGTCTCTCTTGCTAAATATGGGCATTATATTTTTTTTTAGTTTCTTCGATAAACAATGAAGTTGTTACAGCTCATCACATTATGCGCTGTTCCATGCTACAATGAACAGAAGTTTCTGCCCTCGTAAATGTAACTGTCAAAATAATATCATAGCGAAACAATTGACTTGGATATGTTAGCAAGAGTCACGGCCAACCTTTAACTACTTTAATTTCTGGAATTGCCTTCAGGTGGAGTTTTAATTTAAATTTATAATTATAGTAAACTTTCAAGGAGGAACAAACCAATGTATGTACAAAGTCTTTAAGTGTGTAGATGTTTTGTATTTGTAAACCTCCACAACATAAAAAAACGATTTACAATACGGTACCTTAAACTACAAAGCAAATGTCTTAGTGTACACAGCAGTATTTTTATAAATATTTCCCATTCTACAGTAAAGTCATTTCTGTTCGCTTACAAAGAAGTAGTATTGTGCAACGAGCGTACGCCCAATTTAACAGTTACAGTTATATAATTTTGTTAAGTTTATAAGTATACAGGTTATACGAAGCACTTCGTATAATACATGGAAGAGCAGGGGGTAGAAGCAAGAACATAATAAATATTTAAAAAGTATTCAAGGTTTAGTTTCGAAATCACTATAAAAACTGGAAAAGAAACTATCAAATCCATCACAAAAGCATTATTACATAATGAAAACCTAATATTATTATTCGGACTTTTAAATTACCCCTAATTAATGTATCGTCTTTGTTATTTTTACATCTTAAAAAGTGTACACTGGCAGTTGTAAACATGAGGTAAAAAATAGCCAGTAAGCAATATACAGTTCTATAAAATACCACGCTCTATGAAGCGTTTATTATTGAATATGCGATCCACTAAACTATTTACAGGGTAGTTTCAAATATATGGACCAGGTGATGAATGCTACTGATGAGGGCAAAATTCCAGATAAAATTATCAAAAAACATGGAGAAATTAGATAATCGCAGAGAAAGATATAATGTACAATTGCTTCAAAAAAATAGTGCACTCTCCGAAACTTACAAAACAGATCTAAAGAAAAATCTCATAAGAATGTGTCACGCCTATTTTAATTTTTGAAAAATAAATTGATGAAGTGTAGAAACACTCTCGATGCTACGCCACTGCTCAGGTAGAAAATTAATAACTTGACAATGTTAGTATCCCGGAAAACCCAATCGAAGAAGGAGTGGATTCTAAACAAATAAATAATAGGCGCCACCGACTTATAATTTACTAACATCGTCCGAGGTGTAAGATGGGAAGTCGGACCCTCCAGATGGCTAATCACCTACCTTAGTTCTCGTATCTCTTCTTAGATAAACTTAGTTCTTTATAATCGTCGATAAAGAAAAAACAAGTTGCAACTAACTTCGTTTAATTTCTAATTAACACAACCCCACAAGTATAATTAAAAAAAAACCAGTCCCAATTTTACGTAATAAAGATATAAATAAAATTACTTTCGGGCGAAACTCAAACAACTGAAGGACTATGATTGCGCTTATCGGATCATCATAAGGTTAAGGTTCTAGCGAAAAATCACGTTACGAGAGGCCTCCGCGAAACGAAATCGTGCGTGGTCATAACCGACCAAAAATAGAAAAATTCAACCTGAAAACACATGCAAACGCAATGCCGCCTATCGGAGCACCCTATACATAAACACGTAAAATTTCTACCCAATACAATAACTTTGATGATATAATAATAATTAAGGTCTATATATATATATATATATACTTAATTATTGCCCAACATTACAAATCCCGGACACAATCAAGTTAACGAAATGGTTTATATGTGAAAATAATGCAATCATAAATAACAAAAGTCACGTCCTCAAAAATATTAACGTGAAATAATATTAAATTCACTTCCGTGTCGCAAGTGTAACGCCTATCTCTGCGAGCAGGTTTCAATGTGGTTATCACCAGAGCCAGCGTTTGGATCGATGGAGGAAAAACCCATCCCCAACGTTCTCGGCGATGTTTGCGTGCTTAGTTGACCTTATCAAGTAATACCATGAGACAAGTAAAAGACAAAGACGGAAAAATCTTTAAAATAAGAAGAACAGGTAATCAATAGATGGATAGAGTATTTTGGCGAAACATATGCGAAACGAAATCTACTGCATGATGAAGATATGTAGGAGGAAGAAAATCAGCCGATGATGTATATAAAACTTACCGATTTTTCAAGAGAAGAGGTGCAGACAAACATCCAACAACTAAAACACGAAAAGGCGATGGGAATAGATGGGATTTCGGACGAGACCAGCATATACTGATCATACGAACCTTGTTCAACTAAAACCCATCTTTGATCAACTTAGCTTTGGAAAAAAATGCAATAATTCAAATGGCGATTGCTAATGTTAGTCGTGTTTGTAAGCAACACATTAATAAGTTCCTGGCGTTCGAATTTGATTCTGACTTTTAAAACTTCAATTTTCAAATGGCGTTTGTTGATGAAAATCCGTCCCAGTTTGATCAGCGTGCGGTCCTACAATTTTTATGCGCTGAGAGTGTGCAACCCTTGCACATTCATACGCGAGTGCAAGAAGTGTATGAAAATGCATGTATTGCGTACCCAACTGTGAAGGAATCGTGCCGAAAATTTAAGAATGGAAAAGAGCGGACTATGGATGAGCCGCGGCCAGGTACACGGTGTACTGAATTAACAAAAAACAATATGACATGTGTGGAAGGCGTTATTAGAGAAATTCGTCGAATTTCGAAATTGTTGGTGCGAGTGTACGATCTGTCCATAGTATTGTTCGTAATCTGGGTTACAGCAAACTTTATTCGCAATGGATTCCTCGTCTCTTGTCTAATGAACAAAAATGCTTGCGAATGGGCTTATCTCTGTAACACCTCTCAGATTACAGACTAATGGCGATGTCTTTCTTCTGTCAATAGTTTCTGGTGTCGAAACTTGGTGCCATTGCTACGAGCCATCCAGTAAGTTATCGTCGGTGCAGTGGAAACATTTAAGTTCACCACCACCGAAGAAGTTTAAATCACAACCTTCTGCTGGTAAGGTGACGTTAACTTTTTTCTGGACCATGAAGGACCCTTGTTAACAGAGTTTAAGGAACGTTTGAACAAGCTTCATCAAGCAATAAGACGGAAACGTCCAGGAAAACTTACTCGTGGGGTCATTTTGCTGCACGACAATGCTAGGCCTCATGTTGCTAATGTGGTAAAAGAAAATCTTCAACGAAAGAAATGGAGGGAGTTAGAGCATCCACCCTATAGTCCAGATCTATCACGTTTGCGATTTGCATATTTTTGGACCGCTGAAAAAGGCGTTAAAAGATCGGCATTTTGAGTCTGACGCAGAAGTACAGATAGATGTGGAAGACTTTTTCATTCAGCTGCCACAAGAATTCTATAATCATTTTTTGTAATTAAATTGTTGAATAAATTTTTTATAAAGCAAAGATGGATTTTAATTGAACACCCCTCGTATTGCCACATTGAGAATTATAATAGAACTAACACTCGAATGGCAAAATGAAATACATACTTATTAATTTCTTGGATTTCGAAAAAGCCTTCGATCGGGTAGACAGATACAACATATGGATAATACTGGAAAAATATCGAATTCCACCGAAATACATCAAAGTAATTGCGCTTATTAACAAACTGGTTCTACATGTAATAGAAATGTAAGCTAACACACAACTGCATGTGTAAATACCCCTTAGTTGATATTCACTATAGCAAACCTTAAAATTTTGTTTGACACATATGTAGAAATGTTAGCTAACCCACAACGTCATGTGTAAATACTCGTTAATAAATATTTAGTAACGCAAATTCTAAAATTTTATTTGACACATATAGTAGAAATGTTAGCTAACACACGACTTCATGTGTAAATACCCCTTAATTTATATTCACTACAGCAAATCTTAAAATTTGATTTGACACATATAGTAGAAATGTTATCTCACCCATAACTTCAAGTGTAAATACCCCTTAATTGATATGTACTATAGCAAATGCTAAAATTTTGTTTGACACATATAGTAAAAATGTTAGCTAACGCACAACCTCCTGCGTAAATACTCTTTAATTAATATTCACTACAGCAACTCTTAAAATTTTGTTTGGCATATATAGTGGAAATGTTAGCTAACACACAACTCCATTTGTAAATACCCCTTCATTGATATTCACTATAGCAACTCTTACAATAAACTCGTTGATGTCCAAAGGCCTCATAATGGGATAAGGTAGATATGTCGTTAAATAAAACCACAGTCAAATCCCACAAAATGGATTTAATGTTGTTAAAGGTATAAAATGGTGTTGACGTTTTCGAACCCACTTGGGTTCATCTTCAGACTAAAATAACCATATAAATATTTCACAGTTCAGAAAAAGCAAAATAAACTTGCCTAGTAAGAAAAAATATCAAAATTACAAAATATTAAAGGATTGTAGGAAAAATTATTTACGTAAAAACAACCACGAATAAACTAAATGTGACACTTCATAATTAAGGAACTAAACATCTCACGGCAACGCCTACAATCCTTTAATATTTTTGAATTCTGATATTTTCTCTTACTAGGTAAGTTCATTTTGATTTTTCTGAACATGTGAAAAATTTTTATATGGTTATTTTAGTCTGAAGATGAACCCAAGTGGATTCGAAAACGTCAACACCCGTTTATACCTTTAACAACATTAAATCTATTTTATCTATTTTGTGGGATTTGACTGTGGTTTTATTCAACGACGTACAATTTTCTTCTCAATCTTACAATTTTGTTTGACACATAAAGTAGAAATGTTAATTGATATTCACTATAGCAAATCTTAAAGTTTTGTTTGACAAATACAGTAGAAATATTAGCTATCACACAACTTCATGTGTAAATACCCCTTAATTGATATTCACTACAGAAAATCTTGAAGTTTTGTTTGACACATACAGTAGAAATGTTAGCTAACACACAACCTCATATGTAAATACCCTTTGAATTTGATTTACTATAACAAACTTTAAGACTGATAGGTTAGATCATAGAGGTTTAATGCGAGTTGAATAAAACAACAATAATTTACAGTTGAAGATAAGAACATTTAAATGACTCGCGTAAACTTTTTTTAAATTTTGTATATTAAAAAAAATTAACTTTTTTTCGTTACAGAGTTCTATTAAATTAAAATAAATGCTTTGTTATATAGTATTTTGGAACCTTTAAATTCTGTCACTCTGTCACTCTGTCTCGAAACAATACTTTTTCAAACATTATAGATGTTAATCGGTAAGCGGTAAACAGCACTACAGAATATTACCGCCATCAGTGGTAAACACGTAAGTGTAGAAGACCGTGCAGAAAGTAATGGAAAACTACTGCACTGACACATATTTCCCAGGAATCGCAATTCCAATTTCAACCGTATTTAAATCATATGGAATGTCTTTCCATGTTAAATTTCATTCCGGAGGTAAAACAGTCCTCCACTCGGATCTCCTGGGAGGACAACACGAGAAGATTTTACAAAGAAATAAGGATATTAGTAAAATAGCGCAGTGGAATGTGAGAACACCACTCAAAAGTGGAAAACTTGAAAATGCAAAAACAGAAATGGAAAATTTAAATATCGATATTATGTGCGTAAGTGAAATGAGATGGCCACAGGAAGGAGACTTCTGGAGTGGAAAATACAGAATCATTCACACTAATCTACACCAGATGGAATAGCAGGAGTTGGTGTAATTTTAAACAAATTTGGAACCAGGGTAACACACTGCAAGCAATACAATGAAAAAATCATCTTGATAAAGATTAAAAGAAGACCTGTTAATACAGTGATAATACAAGTGTATATGCCTACAAGTCAACATAGCGGTGATGAAATAGAAACAATGTATGACACCCTAAGTAAAATACTTAAAGAAATACCAGGAGATGACAATTTAATAATTACCGGAGACTACTGTACTAGGAGAGGAAGAAGAAGAAAATGTGGTAGAAAAATACGGTCTAGGAAAGAGAAATAATAGAGAAGAAAGATTAATTGAGTTCTGCATGCACCATAAATTAATTGCAACTAATACAATATTCAAACATCATGTCCGAAGGCGCTATACTTGGAAAAGGCCAGGAGACATAGCAAGATACCAAATAGACTACATATTAGTCAAGCAAAGGTTCCGAAACCAAGTTAAAGACAGTAGAAGCTACCCAGGACCGGACATAGATAGCGACCACAACATGATTATGATGAAATACCACATCAAGCTAAAAAAATATAAAGAAAAAGGAGAAACAGAAATGGAACATAAACGTTTTGAAGGAAGACACAAAGGTACTACAAACATTTCAAACAGTAAACGCAACTAAAATAGAACCCCCAAGAAATAGTAACGACATGTGGACGAATTAAAACAGGGTATTACATTAGGATTAAACGAAGTACTGGGAAAAAATAATCAACAAAACAGAAAACCATGGATAACCGAAGAAGTAATACCACTCATTGAAGAGAGACGAAAATATAAAAATAACAACACAGAAGAAGGACAACAAGAGTATAGAAGTCTACGAAATAAAGCAAACAAAGAAAGTAAAGGAGCCAAAGGAGAGTACATACTAAATATCTGTGAGGAAATACAAGAAGACTTAAGTGTAGGAAATAGTGATAAAGCATACATAAAAATTAAGGAACAGTTTCGAACACGGAAAGTAAAATGTCTCGGAATAGAAAACAAAAAGGACAAAAAAGTTTATATCGCCTTCATTGATGCAGAAAAGGCTTTCGACAACGTGAAATGGAACATGCTGTTTAAAGTTCTGAAAGAGACTGGTATCGACTATAAGGATATATGCTTCATTTACAATCTCTATACAAACCAAAAGGGAGTAATATCGATTAATGACGAAGAAAGAGAAATACAGATAAAGAGGGGCGTAAGACAAGGATGTGCATTGTCCTCCCTTCTTTTCAATCTGTACACCCAGAAGGCAATTGATGAAGTCAATGATTCATGTAACTCAGGAATTAATATACATGTAGAAAAAATTAAAATGTTACGTTTCGCCTACGATATAGCCCTACTCTCCAACAGCAAAGAGGAAATAGAACAAACAATTAATATCATGGAAAAGATAATGAAGAAGGAATATGAACTAAAATTTAATAGGAAGAAGACTAAAATTATGATATGTACAAGATCAACACACAAAACCAAGACTGCAATATGAATTGATGGGGAAAAATTAGGTGAGGTGAACGAATATGTATATCTGGGCAGCATCATTACAAAAGATGGGAGAAGCAAAAGAGAGATAAATCACCGAATTCTACGGGCTAAAAGAGCATTCATAAATAAAAGAAGTCTTCTAACTTGGAAAAATATTTCGCTACATATAAAAAAGGTATTTATACACACTTCTGTTTGGAGTGTCGCTTTGTATAGATGCGAATCATGGACCATTAACACACAAGAAAAAAGGAAAATTGAAGCCTTTGAACGATGGTGCTACAGAAGGATGTTGAAAATTAGTTGGACGGATAGAGTTACTAATGACGAAGTACTGCAAAGGGCTGAAGAAAAGAAAAAGTAGTGGAAACAGATACAGAAAAGACGAGACCAACTAATTGGACATATTCCTCGCCGGGAAGGAATTCTGAAAACAATCATAGAAGGGAAGATAGACGGAAAGAGAACTAGGGGACGTACACGCAATCGATATATTAAACAAATTATGGATGACGTGGGCGCGCGTAACTATGAAGAAATGAAGAGAAAATCTGAGGGAAGACGATATTGGAAACATGCGTCAAACCAGTCAGGAGACTGAAGACTTAGAGAAAGAGAGATGTTAATCCCATCTAAAAAATTGTAAACTATCTAATAAGCAATAAAAAGAAATTTCTTATGGTGTAAATTAACTATTTTGAAAAATCGACAATTGACACAGTTCGTAACTATTTACAATCAAACAACTATTTTGCTTTTAGTGGGAGTTACTACTCATTGTGTTGCTAAGTTAGTAAAAAAAGAAAAAAACCACTTCATTATTCTTACAACAACAACAACAAAAATTAAACAGGAAAGGCTAAAAACGATCAATGAAATATTAATTGAAAGACAGCACAAACACTCTACTAAAACCATACATTATTTTTTTCCTTCGTAGATATTACACTTTCCTGCATTTAAAAATTTTCATTATTAATGTTTAAAAACTGTTAAACCCATTATAAAAAATATTCAACGACAAAATTGTGAAAATGAAATTAATGAAAAATTTATAACAATATTAAGGTAAAATATTGCACTAAAGTAAAGAGTTTTCAATTACATATTTTCCGTTGGTGTTTTCTCTAAGTCGAGGGCAAATAACCAACTGGCCGACTACGTTAGGGACCGGGCTTAGTTATCAAGTGTACAATTTTACGACAACACTTAAATCTAATATTCCTGATAAGATCAGAACGAGCAGCAGAGAGTGATCGTCCTGGTGCGAGAATGCTGCCACCGTGCAGCCACCAAATTCACCAAATTAATAATAAGCGCCTATCTTCATCTTTTAACTCCAGATTACTCGACTATGCGATATTTTAAATTGTTGGTATCGCATTACACATGTGTCCGCTTAATGTTTAGCCACCTCTAATGAATAATTAAGCTTTATTGTGTAAGACAAGAATTTTATCGAAATCACATTTAAGAGCGCTTTTTCTCACATCCGAGAGATAAAAACAAGTTTTAATTAAAAAGGACCGCGTTTTGGGTCGCACAGACCGTTTCTGTTCAAACATCTCTGATCAATCAAACCCCAACCGACGCGAAATATTGAAGGCACACTTTGTATCGAGAAGAAAAATGTCTGCATTCCGACATATTTTCATGAATTCCCATGATACCGATTGAACAAATGCCTATCACAAAATGTAGTTTCACAAATCGTTTTGAAGCTGTGACGAGAAATACTGATCAGGGACGATATATTATTGGACGGATGCACTATCCATACCAACTAACAAGCCTGGAACGGACAAAAAACGAACAAAAAAACCTAAAAAACGACTAGTTTAAAACAAGTGATACTATTTATGTTTCAGCAGTTACATGTAGTTTCTGTCTTTGTTCACGTTTAATGTACAAGCGGTCACAAAGTAACTGAATGATATTTAACTCGGATCTTCTGTTGCCTTCACATGTCATCACATAATTAACATTCCAAGCAGAGGTAGATTTATGGAGGCGAAAATTCGAAATGAAAAGATATTTAATTTTTTTTGGGTTTACGTAAGCGTAAGAAGCTTATATGTGGACCAACCAATAAAAAATAATGAATATGTTCAGATTCCTCGTCGCTATTTCGGGATAGAATTACATACTCTATGAAGTGTATTAAAATGTATATACAGGGAGTATCTAAAATGGCACAAAAAGAGCACTGCTAGATGCTCTATCAAAAATAAAGCAATAAAATTTATCACTTTGTTCGAAAATACTTAGTTTCTAAATAACTAATATTTAAAAATTATTGCCTCTACCGTTTCCTGTTTTAAACGGTAGTGTTGTAGTGAGGCATCACGAACCAATTTCCCATGTAACATCCTAAGTAAACACACCTTTAAGTTTTAGTCACAAATACAGTGATATAAATTTTTTAACAATAATTTGCAAAACATTACATTACTAAAATTCACTTGTCTTTAAAATAAACGTTAATAATCAGCCCCCATCATTCACAGAACACTCTGTAGCGTGTCGAATAATACTTGCTACTTACCATGTTTTGAAGCATAATATTGTCGGCTTGACAATGTTGATTAATTCTGAGTATTACTTGCTCTTCATTTGCATCCGTGCGTCCAATAAACCATTTGTTTGACGAATTCTCAAAGAAAGTAGCCTATAGCATTTAAGTCGGGCGATCTAGCAGTCGGTATCTACAAATCGTGCGTTAGATCAATAATGTCGTACGTGCCTGGTACGAGAAAAACAAAGAATCTGTTAAGGACCAACGAAATAAAAACACTTCGAGCTATAGCAAGAAAACGAGCCTGGGCACAGTCAGAAATAACGACATACGGGATATTTGTCATCTATAGGACATTGTCAGGTGGACACGACAAAGAAGGTGAGTGTGGAACGGTCACGTACAGAGAATGGGACACAACAGGCTGGCAAATATCGTAAGCAATTCAAAGCCACACACAATAGGATGGCGAGAATGTAGAAACTCTACGTCCCAAGATTAATTATGCTGGAAAACGTAGGTCCTAGACCTAACGTACGACGAAGATCTAGCAAGCCATGCAATGTGTTCTCCAGGACCAATCTATCTTCTTGGATGATTCTCATTAAATTAAGCCATTCCCTTGTCACGACTCCCTAGTGTCCCGAAGCTCCATCCTTTTGGTACCACATATCGCTTCTAACCGCTAAAGGCATATCGTCTAACAAACCAGGTAAATCTTTAAGTTGACTGCATAGTGCGGTGGTCAAGAAACCGTAGAAGGCCTTGGAGCGAACATATAAATCGCAAGTCCAAAAAATAATTGCTCAGTATAGTCAGACACAACATTCCACTTGGCAAAAGACTCCCGGGAAGACCACTTAAAAGATGGCGTGATAGTTGGCAAGATAAACTCTCCGTACCAAGACAAAAACAGGTAAATTGCCTAATCATAACAAGAAAAAGAAAAATTTGACATATTTCTGCATTTATACGGCGTAGAAGACTAAATAGACGGATGAATCAATTTCCAATTATTCCAACCTAAACATTAACGATAAAACGGACTTGATTCCACCGTAAATGTTTTGAATAATGATTTTCTTGATCCAATTCGTACCTGCATGGGTTTTTAAGTCACCATCTGGACTAAATATAGCCTCGTCTGTCACAAAATTTAAAAAATGAGAATTAGCATGGTGATTAAACATCATAATTTCATTATCTAGCTCCATCCTTTTGGTACCAAATATCCCTTCTAACCGCTAAAGGCATATCGTCTAACAAACCAGGTAAATCTTTAAGTTGACTGCATAGTGCGGTGGTCAAGAAACCGTAGAAGGCATTGGAGCGAACATATAAATCGCAAGTCCAAAAAACAAATTGCTCAGTATAGTCAGACACAACATTCCACATGGCAAAAGACTCCCGGGAAGACTACTTAAAAGACGGCGTGATAGTTGGCAATCCACCTGGCAAGATAAACTCTCCGTACCAAGACAGAAACAGGCAAATTGCCTAATCATAAGAAGAAAATAATTGACAAAGTTTTCTGCATTTAAACCACATAGAAGACTAAATAGACGGATGAATCAATTTCCAATTATTCCAACCTAAATATTAATGATAAAACGAATTTGATTCCACCGTAAATGTTTCGAATTTTCTTGATCCAATTCGAACCTACTATGGGTTATTAAGTCACCATCTGGACTAAATATAGCCTGGTCTGCACACAAAATTTAAAAAATTAGAATTAGCTTCCTGGTGATTAAACATCATCATTTCATTATCTAGTCTTTGTCGATCCATTTTTGAATGCAGGCAACCTTTTTTCCATTTTACTCTATCTAGTGCTTCTTATTTTCGTTGTAGTCCTGCGTGTCTTTTAATGTCATCCGCTCACCGCATCTGTGCTCGTTCTCTCGGTCTTTTTTTTGACGTCGCTTGCGCTTCTTCCTTGGCTAACAGGAAGGAGTAGTCCTTAAAAAACTCTCTTATTTCCCTCGTCATTGCTTGCGGGTTTCTTCAGAGGAGGGACTGTCAGATGCAAATTCTAAATTCTTGTTCTTCCTTTATACGTTCATTATCTCTTGCTTTCGTCTTCTCTCTTCTTCTTCTTTAACTGTAATTATCTTGTTCATACCGTTTTCTATTGCACCCCAGTCTTTCTTGCTGCAAAGCATTATTGTGGTTATATTTCTTCTTGTTATGGGTTCTACTATTTTCAATTCTGTGGTGGCTCGTTCTCTTACCCATCCAGTGCCGTGAAAGGCTGTATGTTTCGTTCTGTCTTCTGCGCAACAATATACACAGGCTTCAGTTTCTTGTAAATTGAATCGTTTAAGATACTTGCCAAAGCAACCGTGTCCTCCTAGGATTTGAGTTAGCTGGTATCCTATTTCTCCGTGTATTCTATTTGTCCATGTGCTTACATCTGGGATCAGTTGTTTTGCCTTTCCTAGCCTGTCCCATCTCCCCTGCCAGCTTTTCTTCATGTCAGTCCTTATCTCTGCCTTAGTCTGCCCAGCTTATCTGTTATATATTCGGCATCTTTCTTCTACCATTAGGTCTATCGGTGGTATTCCAATAATTACCTGCAGTGCTTTGGTAGATGTTGTTCTATAGGCACTGTATATTCTCAAAATGGTTTTTCCTTGCACTCTTTCCAATAACTTTATCTATTATTACGTATTACGTAAAAAATCGTTCTTTCGGTCTGCGTTCTGACTAAAATTGCTACATTCCATTTATGTTTTAACTTCGCTTAATGGCCCGTACAGTTCCATTTTAATGTTTCCACTCGTTTTTATGTCTACGACCTTTGTTTTGTTTCTGATCCATGCGATCCTTTGCTTATCATTTAGCGTGATGTTAAGCATTTGTGCCTCCATAGCACGTTGACATTTTATGTGTTTGACCAATCGTTGGTCATATGTTACATGTGTTGGGAAAGCTTCCCATAATAATCCCTGCACCACTTCTTCTATGTACAGTACCATGGCTTATATTAAATTGTCGTGCAATATGTCATTTTCGTTTTCAAAAGCTTCCAATACTTCTTCCTCCAAGTACGGTGTTCTTGCACCTCGTCGACGACCACGATCTACTACTGCGGTAGAAGCAACGTTCGCAGATTTTCTTATTCTTTGATCTAATCACCCCATAACATTTATATTTGGATGCCGTCTATTAGAAAAGCACTCGGCGCAAAATTAAGTACATATCCATAAAAGACGAACGTATAAATATATTAAAAACCTATTAAGATGTAACTAATTAATCAGTTGATAATGATTATCATTTTCCCCCAAAAAATGGCATAACAAAGTTAAGATCTTTGACTAAGAATAACTCTGACACTAGCAAATCAAAAACAAGAATATATTAGCATTTTTCTCAATATTTTGAGGAGAATAACATACCGTTTTGCGCCATTTTACGTATAACCTGTATAAATAATTTCCCAAATTCTGAAAAGAAAATGTTTTTCTACAGAAATTAATACAATGGCGAACAATAAAACAGCATCTCATTTGCCTAATAAGTATAAAAAAACTTCTTTGTATAAATAATTTTAAAATTTAGAAAATTAAGATAAATTTTGTAACCATAGCAACTCTATCTTCATTATGAGAAGATTCAGTATTAACACATTGAAAGCCACAGGTTAGGATACAGCTTCCGCCCTCTGTGAGGGAGCAGTCAGCAATAAGAGCTGAAGCATAACGTACGTGTTCTAGTAACAATTGTAAAAGATAGTTATTATTGACAGCAAACGTATTTGATTTACTAGTTACTACTACTGTAGTGCGATAAAAAATGTATTCATTTATACTGACGTATTGCATAATACTCACTGCTGTTATTCTGCATTATTTAATTAATATATTTTCTTCGTTTAGTCATACCATAGGCAAATAAACATTATTTTCTATGGTCATACCTAACATAACCATACCAGCATTAACGTAATATTGTAAATTATTTTTTACGTTAATTACAAATAAATCTGTGATACACTGCTCTTAAACTTACAGAAAACTACAGATCAAATGCTAGCTATAAAGCATTTCAAGTTGAATAGCTATCCAATTGAGTTGCACTAGGAGAGTTTAGAGGCCAACATTATATATTATTATATACAATATAAACATTTGTTCAGAAATGCTCCCCAAGAAAGTTATGGACAAAGACATACCATTAGTTTAATACTACCAATTGGGGTAGCTTTGGAATGGATTATTAAAACATATGAATTTTAAACTTTGACAAATGTTTGTTAAGATAATAAAGTTGTTACTTAAGTTAATATACGCAGACATGCATTTCATGTATGGTATGGCCTCTGGAGATGGTGTAGCTGCACGAAATCTTCACCAAGAATATTTTCCTAATAGAACAATTTTGGATAGAAGAACATTCGAAGCAATTGACACACGATTAAGAGAAACCAGCTGTTTGTATCCAGATCGGCAATCGCTATCCTAACGTTGAAGAACAGATACTTCAAATTGTAAAGGATAATACAGCAGCGAGTACATGGAAAATTGGAGGTATTTTGAATGTTGATCATATGATGGCTTGGCGCAGTCTTCATGGACAGTTACAGCACCCTTTCCATCTTCAACCAGTACGAGCCCTAAATCCAGCTAATTGCTACAGCAACTTTGTGGGCAATCTTAATTTTACGAGTGAGATTTCATTTACTGACGAGGAAAGTTTTGCCAGAGAACGAAATGTAAATTTGCAAAATCTCCATGTTTAGTCAGATGAAATGGCATTATTGGCGATTTCTTGATTGAACGCCATATTCTACCTCTGCCATTGGATGGGCAAACACGATATCATATGTGGTTTACGTATGATGGTGCTCCCGCTCACTTCAGCCGTCAAGGACCTAGATAAAGTTGTTTTCAATATGATGGATAGGTCGAGGTGAAACTATTGCTTGGCAATAGCAAAGTCTCCCGATTTGAAAGCTTTATATTTTCTTTACGTGAGGTTACTTAAAAAATATGGTGATCTAGTTGAATTGCGGCGTTTGATTGAACAAAATTCAGCAGCCATACGACATTTGAGCAACTATTATGATTAGTAGATAGTAAGTATTAAAGTACAACATTAACAAATACAGTTACATTATTTACATTATTGCAGCGTTGTGAAACTTTCTTTTTCCATAACTTTTTTGGAGAGTATTTTCGAACAAATGTTTATATGCTCTTTTTTTTCTAATTTTGAGTCGTAGAATATTCCCTTAGAAGAATGACACCACTTCATGTTACACCCTGTACTTAGAATTTGTTTTAGATAATTGGATATAAATAAAACTTTATCGCAACATGAAATAAACAAGTCATGTTAAAATAAACAATAAAATACATAACAACATTTCTTAAATATCTTTAGTTACAAATAAAAAATCAAAATCAGAATTAGTTTAAAACATATAAAGCTAATTTTTATTTTTAATGAATCCAGAAATTACTAATATAATTTAATAGACCAATAGGAACAGAAGCTGTTTTAAACAGCAAGAATTGTAAAAACAAGTCCATGTTAAGCTGTAGATCCTCTATGTCTGTGGCGCTTTAAAAACGCAACACAAACACTAGAGAAGGTTGCTACATCGCATAAGAGATAAAGCACTCGAAGAAGAATATAATTCACAGTTTGTTTCATTGTTAATTAGCGCGTATACTCTTTACTGAAGGCAGCAAACCTTCACACCAACATACAGTGAAAATTGTTGAAACATATCTTGTAACTAGAATATCAAATTGATCTGAGCTCATTAAACATTATTTGTAATGCCCAGGCAAAGCAATAAATTAACACATTTGTATCGTATCATATCATATCATTTTTATTATATGTAATCCTTATATATAGTGTCCAGGCAGTATGAATAATGCCCGATTAAACACTTTTCCATAAAATATATATTTGTATATATAGAAATCCAGAAGCACATTATTGTCTGAAAGATGGAAAACTACATCAGTCATTTACTTAACGTTATTTTCTTCTTCTAGCAAAAGCCTAAAATCGTAGCAGAGTTGTAGGTCGTTTCTATAAGGAAACATAAATTAAGAAACCACGCTGTATATAACATAAGACAATCGCTAACAAGTAGTTTCAATTCCAGGAATTTTAAATTCCCAAACAGTTTAAAATGTTTTGAACACGAAACAAAATCTATTGCTCGCCTCTGCCTATACGTTAAAGGACACAAAAAGTCACACAAAAAATGTCAACCTGTGCCAGGTAACCTCTCACGATTCTTCCACCGGTCCTGGATCTCGGTGACTTATGATGATTGTTTTCGAAAACAATTGTTTACTAAACTTATTCACCTACGGAAACAATGCCCGGTAAAGACAGAAATGTAGAAATAAACTAATTGTTCGCATTATAAAACGAGGAACGAGTGACCGAAGCCTTAATTTGGTTATTTAAATTTATCTCGTAATGGTGTTGTCCACTCTTGTTAAGAATGGTTACCTGGATCTGGATACACCAGTCAAGATAAGATTCGTTTTCTATTTTTACCTTGTTTTGACCGTGTTAATGAAATTAAATTACCTCTACATTATTTTTCATTTCGGACATTTTTTTCTGGATGCACAATGCAAAATGTAGCGCGGGCACTGGTGGCAATTAAAAAATTTGTTTTAAGATAAAATTTTAATCGGTTTTTGGTCATAAATTACCGCTTGAGCACTGTTCGCAGTGCCTTAGAAAGAGTAGGCTATAAAAGCCGGATTTCGCACCTTCGTAAAGTAATGAGGCTCATTAAGGCCCATTGTTGCGGATTGTCTCCGCTGGGCCACTCCTAGACCCGCCGGACCTCAAATTGATTTTAGATGATTAATGTTGAAGAATCGATCCATCCATCAAACTCTTAAGTAGAACCATTCACCAGCTTCAGTGGTGACTCGTCCAGGAGCAAGGAATCAGAAGTTACTACTTTTGCGGCGATGGCATGATAATAAAAATCATGTTTGAAATAGTAACGGTAGTCAAATATTCTATCAAACAAAGACAAAACCATAAATTAAACAAATCATTAATTTAAATGAGACGATTGTAGACTGATTCTCGTTTATTCGATAGAAAGAGATTCATCCGATACTTACTAAGGGTGTCGTACAAACACAAAAATATATACAGTACGTATGTTTATTTTGAATAAGGAGAATACATGCAACCATTCAATGTCCTACTCCCCGAACTGAAAGAAGCATCCGAAACGAATTCCATACACGTAAGGGGCGTAAATTTTACAGAGATTAGATCTATATTTTTACTTTCCCATACTTACAATATACGAATGTATTGTAATCACAAAAATTTTCGACATTGACATTTTGATAGAAATGTGCGATTGGGTCGCCGAAGAACCCAGAAAAAGTTTTTAGAAAATTTCAGATCTACTATTTGCATGTGTGTGTAAGCGCGCGAGCACGTGTATGTAACGCTTCATTTCTCAAAAACTGCTGGTCCGATTTTTATAAAATGTACCATGCCCAAAGCACCAAAAACAGCCAAAAACATTTCTTCTTCTTTCTCTAAATGCACTTATACGTTTTGATGTTTGACTTTCGATTTGGCCCTCATGTAATTGGATTCTTTGTCCATTTTCTGTAGCTTTTTCTATCTCTAACTAATATTCTTACTGCTGTGGTGGTTTCTCCTCTTCTGTTCGTCAGTTCCTTTAGATGCTCCTTCCACATCCTTCTTGGCCTTCCGCGAAGTCTTCTGCCCTCTGTTTTCAGTTACAGCACCTTTTTTGGAATTTGTGTGTTATCCAGTCTACCTAGATTGCCATACCATTCCAGCTGGTGTATCTCTACATCATTTACTAAGGAATTAAATTCAAGTTCATCTCTAATGCTTATATTCCGGATTCTATCACATCTAGAGTTTCCCAGTATTCTTAAGTATTTCGTTACCGTTGCTGGTATTTTAGATCTATGTTTGTCTAGCATTGTCCATGATTCAGCGCCATATACTAGCGTTGGTTGATATACGGTTTTGTATAGATGGATTTTTGCTTTCTACTTATTTTTTGTTTTACTATCAGTGTGTTACAGATTCGATAATATACTCTATTGGCTTTACTTATTCTATTATTTATATCCTGATTCACCTTTCCACCTTTATTATGATAGTTCCTAATTATTCATATTTATCGACCACTTCCAGTTTCATTTAACCTTACTTCTATATTTTCTTGCAGGCGTTCATTGGCGATGTGCATAATTTTGCTTTTGCCTTCATTCATCTTCATTCGTTTGTCCTGCAAATTGTTTCTCCATATATTGATGTTTCTCTGCATTCTGGCTACGCTTCCTAGTATCAGTACCATGTCGTCTGTGTAGATGAGATTTTGTGTGCATATTGGATTAAAGTTGTAGTTGTCTAGTCTGGTAGCTCTAGTGGTTCTTCTACATTACTTTATTGTTTGGTCTATATATATCCCAAACAATAACGAACTGAAACTGTCTTCCTGTTCAATTCCTCTCTCCATTTTGAAGTTCCCTGATACTTCCCTATTTAATCTGACTACGTCCTACACATTTATGTAGATATTTTTATTTTATTTTGCAATTTCTGGTTTACATTGAGATTTTCTAGTGCTTTGCATATTCAGGCACGTTTTCGAACGCAGCTCTTAGAACTAAAAATGCCACAGAGATGTTTTTCATTTGTTGCGTGTTTCTTCTGTTATTGTTCTTAAAGGTGACAATTGGTTTGTCTTCCCGGTAGGAATGCTCCTTGTTATTCTTCCAATATGGGTTCCCCTTCGCCCAGTCGGCTTTCCAATATTCTTTCTCATATTTTTAGAGCTGCTGATGGTAGGCAAATAGCTACATAGATATCACATTTCGGGGTATCACCTTTTGTATGTATTGATATAATAATGTTCTGTTCTCATTCGTTTGCTATTTTCTCGGTATTTTTAGTTGAAATATCCTTTGCAACCAGGCAGAACCTTTGAACAAGCAGAAGTAAACTTAGAAGAAGAATTATAATAAACGATAAAACGCTAGAAATGGGTAAAGATTTATATTTAGCCTTTGTGGATCTATCGGCAGCTTTTAATACGGTGCCAAAGGAAGAAATATAGGAAGCACTAGGAGAACTAAAAATAAACCAAAAATTACAAAGAACTATTAACGGCGCATACAATAAGGTAAAAGGCTATGTCAGACTAAATGGGGAAATATCCGAAAACTTTAATATGGAAAAAGGTCTGAAACAAGGGGACAGCCTGAGTCCACTATTATTTGTAATATTCATGGACTAACTAATCAAGAAATGTAAAACCAAAACAAGACCCGCCACTATAGGTCATTACAACCTAACACCTCTGACCTGGTTTACGTGGACGACACAGTGCTCATAGCAAGTACGAAAACTGAATTACAAAGAAAAGATAAAATCTGGAAAGCGTGCTTAGAAGGAAGAGAAATGCAAATAAATATAGAAAAAGCCAATATTATGCTTGTAACAAAAGAAGAAGAAGATGAAACCATAAATATACAAATAAATGAGGAAAGATTAGAAACAGTAAACAAATACGAGTACTTGGGCACCATCATTACAAAAAATGGAAAAATAAACAATGAAATACAAAACAGAATACAAATGGCAAGCAACATATACTATCAAATCAACAACACACTAATAAGTAAAAAAAGACTAAAAACTAATACGAAACTAAGAATTTATAAACGATATACACCCCTACTCTTACATATGGAGCTGAATCATGACCAATGAGAGATCAACAAAGTCAAAAATTACAGCGGCCGAAATGAAATATTTACGAAAGATCACAGAGAAAACTAGGCGAGACCGAATAAGAAAGAAAAACATAAGAGGTGATTTAGAACAAATACCGTTAGTGAATGAAATAGAAAACAAACAACTGAGTTGATATGGACATCTAATTAGAATGCCAGAAGAGAGAATTCCGAGAAAAACAATGAACATATAATCAGAAAATGGAAGAGAGGCAGTTCAAGGATAAAATGGGAAGAAAACATAAAATAAATAGTGCACACAAGTAAGAAACATATACGAAGTAAGGAACATGGCAAGGAGCGGAAACAACTTTAGAAGATGGATAGAGGATCCCGACTACGCCCCAACGCTAGAATGGCAAAAGGGGAAATGATAAAGAAGAAAAAGACTCTCATAAAGCGAACCACAATTAGTAGGAATAGTACGGGTAATAATGAATAACCTTGTCTAACGATTTTTCCGTCCTCTCCTCAGTAGAAAAAATAGTGACTTTGAAAACGAAAACGAGAAAACCATTTTATTTGCATTGGATTTTTGATGTATTATTTTGTCGCCTAGACGTCCGATACCTACTTGGCTATCGCTCAGTTAACCATCTCCCAGTTCTCCGTCGTCCAGATGACCATCGCCCATTCGCCGTTGCCTAGTAAACCGTGTGCGCTCACCCATGTCGTGTAACTTTCAAATAACAGCTTTATTATATTCATAATTTTATTTAGTATTCCATATATTTTGAGCGTTTCCCCTAGCATGTCTCTGTCTATTTTGTCGAAGGCTTCTTCGACAATAATAAAGCGAAAATGTATATCTTTCTGCTATTCAGTGACTTCTTCAATAATTATCCTCGGCGTACAAATGTAGTCGACGCAGGATCTTCTTGTCTAAAACCAGTTCGATTTGTCCTTAGTTGCCTATCTACTTCGATTATCATTTTTACTAGTATAATTTGTATTAATATTTGGATAGTTGTACCGAGCAATGTTATAGCCCTCTAGTTTTTACACTTCGTTTATGGGTTTCTTGGGTATTTTGATAATTAGTTCTTTTGTCCATGCATGTGTTACTACTTCATTCCAGATTTTATTTAGTAATTTGTGTAAAATTACAATATTTGTTTCCATTCCTGCTTTAATCAGTACTTTAACAATATCATCCACTCCGGCTCTTCTGTGTTCATGTTTAACTTGTGATATACTTCCTACTCGCTGTAGTCTTTATTTACTATTTCCCGTTTCTTATATACTTCGTAGAAGTATTCCTTTCGTCTATTGAGTAATTTGTTTCAGATATTAGTAATTTTTATTCTTCATCACGCATGCGCGACTGTGCGGACGTTTTCCGTCCTGATAGTTGTCGTGAGTCTTTACACATAAGAAATTCAAACCCGAAAATCTTTAGTTGAAAACAATGATCTGTGCAACGGTAATAAAACGTAATTTATTAAAGGATAAAAAGCCTAAAAGAAATTGCCTATCGAAGGTTTCTTATTTGTAAAAGACAAAGCCGTAGGAAGTGCGAATCTTAAAAAACATTCATTGTTCCGCGTGGGTGATAACATTCAACAACAATGTAAGTAAAATAAATAATGTCCATAATCCCATTGCTGCTGATGCTGCAAGTGTGGGAGCTGATCAAGTATATAACACAATCAAAGATGGTGCAAAATCTACCACAGCTACTTCACAACTTCTAATATTCGCCGCATCAGCTAATCTTCCTGAAGTCGTAGCAGTAATGTTCCCTAGAATAAGTTCTATCAAAAGAAATGTTGCAGTAGGTGAAAATGTGGGCCCAGCAGTTCCAAATCATCGACAAAACATTATATTGTCAAGGGAATTCGTGGTCACTGAGAATGGAGAAAACTTCTAATTGTATGACAAGGGGTATGTGGAGGAGCAACTAGTTATTTTATATACTTGAAGGAATTTACATCTCTTAGCATCATCACCACAGTGGTATGGAGATAGAACCTTCAAAGCTACTCCAATTCTCAGTTGTTTACCGTACACCGGTTACAAGGTAATACAACTATTCTACTAGTTTATGCACTAGTACCAAATGAAGGGAAAAAGTCATATAGTGAACTTTGTCGTACAATTAAAGAATTAATACTTGACGCCAGTCCAGAAACAATATTGACGGATTTTGAAAGTGCGGTAATTAACGCTGTACTTGATGTATACCCTGAAACAAGACACATGGGCTGTTTTTTTCATTTCTGCCATGCAATTTTCCTACATATCCAATCAAACGGTTTGAAAAACAGATACGAAATAGATGCCCCCTTTGCACTAAAAATTAAAATGCTCCCTGCATTAGTCCTTGTACCTGAAGAACATGGTATTCCATATTTTGATGTATTGCGTGACGAAAATGTGTTTTCTGAAAAAACATAAGCTGTAATCGATTATTTTGACGATACGTGAATTGGTCGCCCAAATCGAAGAAAACGACGTCAAGGCGAATCAAAAAGGAACAACAGTAACGAATGTTGGCATAGGGGTTTCTAAGAGTTACTTTCAGCGAACCATCCTAACGTATGGAAATTTGTAGAGGCAATTACACGACAACAAAGCCTCAATGAACTACAAAGAGAACAATGTTTGTCTATCAACCTCCAATCGGGAGTCGCATATAACAGGAACAAATAGTGCGTATAGTGGAAAATTTTTAGAACGCTGAAGTTATTCAAAGATATGTTCACATTCTTGGTCATAATATTGGTTTTTAATGTATATACGGTCAGACTCCCATTTACTGATGTTGGAAAGTACCAAAAAAAATCTTTATGTAGAAACATCACTATATAGGATACATGTTTAAATACGAAATTAATCTCACATTTGATGGTCGGCAACATTTTAAACGATATTTTAATTATAAACGTAAATAACACACAACCTAATTTGTTTTTAGTCCGAATCAAGTTCCTCGTTCTGTTTTAATACCTTTTCGCTGTTTCTCACACATTGTTGGCCGCAATACCAAATTTTGCAGAGACATCATTTTGTTTGACATCCGTATCGACATCTTCCAACACATGTAAATTGTCTTAATAATTATTCAAATATACTCGCTTTTCCATTTTTAAAGAACCGGTTATTTCAACACCAAAATAGCAACTTACAAACGCATATACAATGATAGATAAACTGCACATTAAGAAATGTGAAAACCCAAGCTTATCCTATTGCATCATACGAATCTTGTCCATTATCTTACAAAGATATAACTTCTATATGAAATTTGTAAACATGTTATAATCCGCTTACATACATAAATTTATGCTTGACTAAAACGATAAAAGATTCTTGGGAAAAGAGATAATAATTCACAATCCCCTCAAAATTCTACTTGTATACCCGAGTAATATCGTAAAGTTTGAAAAGAAAACATCACAATATGGAGGCTTTACATCATAATATTGAGATATTTTTACATGTACAATTGAGTCAAGATCCTCGCTAGAAAATCATTATATAGAAGCAATCATTAATAGTAATTTTTAAGTAAGTGCGTTCCTTTACTTTTGTATTTTTACACAGCACAGCTTATATGTTGGATTCGAAAAATTTATCTTTAGAGCAACGTACCTTTCGAGGAATTTACCATTTGAACAGTTGTTATTCGAGCAAATGCTTTCGACCAATTTTCACCAAACCGTCGTCTATCATTATCATGCATGCAGACGAATTCCCGACTACAATTGTACGCGAGCGGACGAAAATGTACATGCAAAACTTCATTTTGTTGTGCGTTTAGACTACTATTTCAAGCAATGTATAAGCTCAGTACGGTAATCTGGACTCGTCTGTAAACATTACAAGTCGACAGTATCTCACTTGCCAGTTTATATATCCTCAGTTGAATTACAATCGCAATATACGACGGTGTCTGGTCAGTTTGGGTACTAATAATGCACCGAAACTCGTCTGCCTGAAGACTTCGGGTTGTGTCTATACGACTGGGTAGGGCTTGCAAACGAAGAAAACGGTCCTCACCTGCAGTAGTTTTTCTGTTTCCACCACTAGCAGGACGTCTACTGACAGACCCGTTCTCCCTATAACGCATCCAGAGCTTCCACACAGCTCCCTCTGCAATTTACAATTGTTGAGTCACGTACCACTGCGATAGCCCTTTTTATAGCAAAGTTAGCACTTGAACAACCTGTATTGGCAATAACTGCCTTCTCATTTGCCGTACAACTTGATTCTGTTTACCTATCCCTTTTTTTTCTAACTCATTCATACTACCGCCCCCCCCCTCCAAAACCGCTTTCGCATTACTTCAGGGGGGTGCGGGCGTCCCTTACATAGTAAACATTCATGCAGAATGCACCCTAAACTTAACTAAGCAAATGCGGTCGCCCCAATGGAGCGACTGCATTTACTGTGACCTCGAGTGGCCAATGCGTTCTCGCACTAGACCACCGTACCTATACCTAGCATGCGATATTATAGCAAATACAAGGGCAGCTTTTTAAATTTTTACGAAAACTCGGAAAGAAAAAAATTTTTTGGAACAAGCTGGTTTATTGCTATTCAAAATATTCGCCTTTGACATTTATACACTTTTGCATGCACTCAAAACAATTCTCGAAACATTTTTTCCACTCTGATGTTGGTATCTCAAAAACATGGTATTTGAAGGCTTCAATAGTTTCTTGAGGTGATGAAAATCACTGTCCACGTATTTTTTGTTTGACATTCGGGAACACAAAGAAGTCGTTAGGCGATAAATCAGGTGAATACGGGCAATGAGACATTAATTCGATGTTTTTCTCCTTCAAATAATCAAATGTTTGACGTACTGTGTGAGAGCTGGCATTGTCCTGATAAAGAATGATGCGATGTTTTCGGTTGTCTTTTTCTGATTTCATCGATGACTTCTGGCAAAAAATTGTTGTATACCATTGAGCGTTACTGTTCTTCGATCCTCTAAAGGAATGGTTGCGACATGTCCAGTACAACCGAAGAAACAAGCGATCATGTTCTTGGAAGTGCTTCGTGAACGAACAACGTTTGTAGGATTCGGTTCATCTTGGAACACCCAAACAGTGGATTGTTGCTTAGTTTCCGGTTCATACGAATATACCCAAGTTTCGTCACCTGTTACGATGTTGTATACGGATTTTGCAGTTCCTCGATCCAATTTTTTAAGCATTTCCTTATACCAATTTACACGAGCCTTCTTTTGAGCTTCGGTCAAATTATGCGGAATCCATCGGGAACAGATCTTTTTCACAGCTAAATGTTCATGCAAAATCGAATGTACTGCAGTCTTTAATATTCCTAAGGATGCCTCTATCCCACGGTAAGTCACATGCTGATCTTCTTCAATCATGTTGCACACAGCATCGATGTTTATTGACATAACAACCGATTTTGGTCGACCTTCACGAAACTCGGACGCACGACCACGACGAAATTCTGGAAACCAATTATACACCGTCTTTTCTGATGGTGCTTTATTACCAAAAGTTGAACGAAGAGATTCTATGCATTGTTGTTGAGTTAGGCCTTTACTAAAATCGTAAAAAATAATCAAACGAAAACCTTCACGTGAAACTTCAATTTTTTCTCAAAATTGCTTTTTTTAACGCTCACTGTAAACAAACTACTCTGTCAATTTCTAAGCTGCCACTGTTTTCACAATAACAAATGTCAAATTTTACGAAAATAGTAATGACACGTGTCAGTAGTGCCACCTAGTGGTCGTTTGTAAAAACTAAAAAGCTGTCCTCGTAACAAGCACACTAGCATGTAATAATAATGCGCACACTACTTTGTTTTTGTCACTAAAATTATGTAAATTATTTGACATAAGCACAGTTTATGATATGTTTGTATTAGGTACAACTTGTTAAACATAGAAGATAGGTGTTCACTTATATAAAGTTTGATTAAGATTCCTAAACTGGAACTAAATGAAATGTCATTGAAAAAGTTACTACTACCTTTTTCTTTTGAGTAGTGTACATCGTTAATAGATGACTTCAATAATGAAACAATGCCCTCACATTAATTTCAAAGTAATTCAAATATTTGCCGGCCTCGGTGGTCTAGTGGTTAGCGCATTTGCCTTTCGATCCGAGGGACGCGGGATCGAACCTGGCCAAGGTCGGCGAGATTTTTCTAGCTGGGAAAAATCTGAAAATGCGCCTTCTGTCGGATAAGAAGTAAAGTCGTAGGTCCTGTGCCACTGCGATGTGTGACACGTTAAAAATCACTACTGGAGTTGGAATTACCCCAGATAGGCAAAATTATTAGTTAGGGTGTACAATGGGCCAAATGTTGCCTAAGTGCATAGAGATGCTTGGAAAACCGCGTCCTAGATCTCGCTCTTTTAAATCAAGCAAGCTAGCAAGCAATTCAAATATTTTAATAAATGTTTAAGCTTCCTTCTTTCATTTTCGTTTATCTGTCAATGTCAATTTAATCTTTACATTTTTATTATATTTATACATTGTATATTCCATTTTCCAAAATGTCTGCTTTCAATGAAACGTTAAAAACTTCCGGAATGTTAGTCACCATCACCTCAGTTAATCCATCTTCTGAGGGTTACAACAAAAGGTCTTCCAAAAAACGGACGAAAAATTATAGATTACAAAATGTAGCTAAAAGGCATAAATTTAGCTTGCATACCATACGCGACTTTCCTGATGAGATCCTTTTAAAAATATTTCAAGAACTATTAGATAGCGATGCATTTTTTAGTATCCATCTTGTATGCAAACGATGGAGCCGTTTGGTCAAAGACAAATCCCTTCACTGGAAGAAAATTGTTGTCGAAAGACAATTATCAACGAAAAGGTTACGTAGTTTGATTTCATCAGCATCGTCTCTGGAACACTTGGTATTGAATGAGAGGAAAGATTTGGACAAAATTTTAATAATCGTAACGTTCTGAAATTTGTATTAATATTCTTAGATAAATGATTGATTTGATTTTAGTTATCAAGAAGATGCAAAAATATTAAATTTCTAGAGATACGTAATTGTAAAACTTCACGCGCACGTTCAATTCGTACAATTATCGTTCTTTGTGCATTACTTAAGCAATGCCATAAACTTGAAAGCATTTACTTCAGCAAATCTGAGTAAGTCCTTACCATAGCAACCAAAAATGGAATTAAACGAATCTTAATTTCGCAGAATTTGCAGTTCTGTATGTTTCGAATTCTTTCGAAAAAACCCTCACAATTTTAACACCCGGGAATGGAGTTCTATTGGACCATTGGCATACAAACAATTTTGTCTATTTCTTGCATGCACTAGATCTAGTACCATCAGAGAAAGTAGGATTGCACGCCGTTTTGTTAAAGAATGTATACTTAGGAAGACTAAGGTTAGAGTTACAAATTGGCGTATAGCAATGAAATTTAACTCTTAAATAAATTAAAATTAAATAATAAACAAAATTATAATAAATTGCTTCTTTCTATATAACAGACTTTTTTCTTAGAAATATGAATTTTGAAAACATTAACTGCCACTTAAGCCGGCCCCACGCGTATCGCGAATATGCACAAGTACGGCCCTACGGAATTCCAACCTCCCACGCAAATCGTAAATATTTGTACTATAGGATTTCGGAAACCTCGTGATTAATCGCCTTCAATAATTTGCATAGCCGCCATACTACTCGAGATATTCCACAAGAAGTCCGAAACAGCAGCAGCGAAAAATAATAAAACTGTGCGAGTAGTCTGGGAGTTCGTGTACAACATAACAGATGTTTCAAACAACCAACGAGAACACGGCGAGCATGAACTGTCTCTACTCGTGAATATTCCAAAACATACCATTTTGGTAGCTTATATGTGAGGAAAACTACCACGTATATGCAACAATTTATTTACAAAAAATACAACAATTTTCAGATAACAAAATCACGAGAGAAAATAACAATAATAACCGCACCCTCACTGCTGCTGTACTGGAATGGCTTTGCGTACCTTCCACGTTATCTTATAAGGGTAAAATGATTTACGTCAGCAGCATCGGAAAGTAAGCGTTTTCACCAGAGGAATGTGGCTGCTATTGCTCAGCATTCTCTCTGGGAATTTTGGAAGGTAGCTTGCGTCGCTACATCATCATTACCCTTTGATTTGAGGCACGAAATTGAATCTTGCTGGAACACTGCTTTTCCGCTAGTAACAACTTTTCTCGAGTTGTTGACCATTGGCATTCCAGTAACAATTTCTATAGACACTGTCACTGTAAGTTTTCGTTGTTGGATTTCGTGACGTTTCGCGTGTGTCATAGCTGAGAACAACACCTTCCTTCAATCTTCGGTTCAACTAGCATACGATATTATATATATGTCCGTGTTATAGCGTTCTCCTACGCCCTACGGTTCCCTTGTGCCATCTTTTACGATTGTTCCAATCATTTGGGGCTAAATTCCTTTCCGACATGGCTTTGTGGATTCCACTTATCCAAGTCACCCTCGGTCTCCCCTTCTTTCTGCGCTCTCCTGGTTCCCATTGTTTTACTTTTTTCGGAATTCTTTCGTCGTTCACTCTTTGAACATGTCCATACCAAGCAAGTTGTTTTTGTTGTATGCTTTCAATTGTAGTTGTCTCTATGTCCATTATTTCCCGTATTGTTTCGTTGCTAACCCTGTCCAGTCGCGAAATACCTGCAGATCTTCACAAAGAATTGTAAATTTTCAAAGATTATAAATATGAATTTTGTTCATCATCATCATCATCATCATCATCTGACATGGAGCCGACTCGTGTTAAAATATTAAGTATTAGTCTTGCAATGTGTATGTTGCAAATCATATGTTTATATTTTTGATTATTAGGGGCCATTTCATTGGTCCATTTTAAGTTGAGGTATGCGTAAAGTTATCAAAATTGGTAAATTTTGGAAGTTAGTCAGTTATTAGCACTCAAAGAAGATGCACGTATTTTCATGTACTCCAAAAATTTAAAATGCTAAATCATTAAGGTTGAAATTTGATAAATGTGGGTGTGGTTACAATTTGTTTACATGAATATTATTTGTGAGGTTAAGTTTATTTCAAAGAAGTTTATATAATTTCAAAGTTAAAGGATATAAAGTGTTTAATTGATAAAAGAATAAAACTAACCTTGAATTGGAAGTTCAAATTGTGTTATTTATTCCAACGTTCCTGAAAAGTTAAAGAATATAAAATTAAAAGTGAATTCATTACTTAATTATAAGAAAAAGTCAACTTACCTGTAATAAGTTATGAGATTATAATAAAAGATTAAAGTATAATCTGGAAAATTCAATACACTTCACAAAAGTTATAAGTTCTTTATCAATGATCGAGGTCATGGATGCAGCCAGACGGGAACAGAAGTGACGCTGTATAACAGGATAAAGCGGGAATTTGCTGTCAATGCATTTCTAGGAAATTTGGAGGTACACTTTGCGACAACATTTTGGATTTCAGATAAGTCTTTATTTAAGTTATATATGTCTCTCTTGTACTTATCAATGTATTTAAATGACTATCTTTGGCGAGGTCACGAGTTTTAACCCTGAGATAATTATTATAATGCTATATGATAGAATAGTTTGAAAATTTAAGTTATTTGTTGGGTAAATCCTTTTATTTTAATTTGTATTATTGGCGTAACCAACGTATATAATTTAATTTTGAGCTAGCCGAGGTAAAGAAAATTTTATTTACTTATGTATTTATTATTATAAATTATATTACATAGCATCTTTATGACGCAAGCCAACGCGGGGCTTTTATATGTCAATTAAGTAACAAAAAGTAGGATTTCGATAATTTTGTATTATTTATTTTTATAAATAATACATAGCAATATATATGTATATACTCGTATATTTTAGCCCGCACAAGCCCCTTCTCCATCATTAAAGTAACTACGAGTTCCTGTTTCGATTAACGAGCATCCTACACAATGTCGAATGATGAATTGTGACTCCAACGGCAAATGTGTCTTGCTGTAAATAGAAACTTGTTTTCATAAGATCAATTTTGCAGTTCCTTCTCAAAAATGCTGTCACATTATTTCTTTTCCTCATACATTTTCCCTGCCTCTGCACTTTACCTGATTCAGTTTCCCTTTCCAGTTTTAGAACTTTCTTTGTTGTCTCTGAACTTACACCACACTTTCTTGCAATATCCCTCCGCGACGTATAAGTGGTTTGTTTACTTAATGTACCAATTGTCTCTCGTTTAATTGGCGAAATATCCACTATCCAAAACAATATATCCCTGTCAAAAGAAAACAAACAATTTCCTTGACTCATTTCATTGGCAGCCTTTGTGTCCCACTGCTGGTCATCGGCTCCTTCTCCGCCGCGATTTTTCTCCTTAGCGATAAGGCAGAAACACGGGGAACCTACAGTTCGAATCCGAACGACAGAAATTCTAGAGAAGATTTTTAGCATTAAGATCACACGGTTGCAAGCCGGATTGGGAAATTATGTATGGTGGTTTGCAGACAAGATTTTTATAAATCTGTATAGTAATGCTTAGGTTTCTAACCCAAGCGAGAAAATGGTCCTCGGTATTCAACAATGCCGAATCAATAACTTTTCTACCTTATTAACATATACATCCCATTTCTCTCCCCCTACCTTTCTTCATTAAGCACTCTGCCCCAAATTTATTAAAACATCTTCAGACGATGACCTGGTTGCACATATTTTTGTATCTTTTATTTTTTTATAATCTGGCCATACTATTTCAATTGCGTTGGTGGTATGGCTGAAGCCGTAATATTTTATGGTGGTTTTTGCAGCCCTTCAAAAAATCACATTCTTCCAAATTTCGTCTTTTACTGCTTTTTTTCAGGGTAATCTATGTTTTTGCTTATTAAGCTAGAAATTAATTTTTTCTTAGATCAAGATGTTGTAGGTATTTCCAGAAGAAACAATCCAACGTCAAAGTCATGTTGACAGTCTTTTTCGACATGAAGGGAATTATAATGGTCGAAGTTCAGACCGCGATGTACTACTCTAAATTTCAAATATCACAAAGGTCTACGAAAATATTTACTAAATGATCTACACCAAAGAAAACTACGTTCCTACTGATTCGTTAGTTCTTGGCCGACAAAATAGTTGCTGTTACCTCGCTTCCCCTGTATATATTCGCCGTGGTTCTCCCCAATAAAATTAACATTAAAAAAAACATGTCCCGAACCGATTCCAAACAAATGGCCACAATAGAGTCCCAAAAATAGCAAGAACATTGAAATGAGTATGCCAAGAGCCTATAAAATTACTCAGTAAGAGATGAATTAATATTTGTATTATACTTAGTAAGTTTAAAATAAATACTTTAATATATTAATACAGGAAACTCATATAAGTTTAGCATGATCAAATGTGGGACATTGATAGTGGCGTCATCTAAGCAGTTCGGTGGGCAAGTTACAGTAAATTTGGATAATTAATTTACAGATTACTGTTTTAAATTCATGTTAATAAATAAAAACCTAACCCTACAAAATGTTATAAACTTAACCACTTATTTAAACTTACAAAGTTAAAGTAAAATATCATAATTATCAAATATTATTAATTAAATAAGGTTTTTGCTATAAGAAAGTAAATGGCATTTGCTTTAAATGTGCGACAAATGTTTCCGACAGCTGCCAAATCCAATCTTAGTGGCCCACCAAGTCGCACGGAGCGCTGCAGTCAATGTCACGAGATTTTTGGCGAAGTCCTGTATTAATATATTAAAGTATTTGGTTTAAAATTACCCTACAACGTGAGTCATATCCAATAGGCATGGGTGTAGTGTATGTCTAAAGATACATATACAGAAAAAAGGAGTAAGGAATATTAAAGAACAAAATAGAATAATCTTATTTATCAGTTCACAAACGAAAATAAAATAATACCGGTTTCACTCAAGAATACAAAGTAAGCTGTGAGCCTACAACATGCTAATAGTATAGTTCTTCTTGCGTGACAACGCACCTGCACATTCTGCACTGATTATAAAGTCATTTATCTGAAACAAGGCGTTGTTAAAATCAGACACCCACCATATCTACCTGACTTCCTTACAATATCATTGCATGTTAGTGGTTTTAAAAAGCAATTTCTGTTTACTTGGAAGTGTTTAAAAATTAAATTGTTATACTTATTATTATTACTTTACCTAATTAAGTAAGTGATGTTTAAGCTTCGTATGCCAAAGACCGACTTTTTTTGTTTGAATTTATTATTAAACTATGAATTGTGGTAATAATAATGGTAACTAGAAAATAGCCTACTGAAGTCCAATTAATTGCAGGATTAATTCTGAACCGTGGAATAGTTTGGTAATAAATCTATTTCTTCTATTGTTGTTTTACTTAATTAAATCAATCGTAACTATTAAACAGATGTATATTTGATGATATCGCTAATGTTTAACCTCCGTATGTCAAAACTAAGCTATTTAATGATTAAATTTATTATTAAACTATAAATCCTGTTAATGACAGTGGTAATTAGAAAATAGTATACGGATGTCCAATTAATTGCAGGATTAATTCTGAACCGTGGAATAATTTGATAATACATCTATTTCTGCTATTGTTGTTTTACTTAATTAAATCAATTGAAATTATTAAACAGATGTATATTTGATGGTATCACTGATATTTAACCTCCGTATGCCAAAGCCCGACTTTTTTATGTTTGAAGTTATTATTAAACTATGAATCGTGGTAATAATAGTGACAATTAGAAAATAGCCTGCTGAAGTCCAATTAATTGCAGGATTAATTGTGAACCGT
>JABXWE010004961.1:0-43959 GCA_014611495.1 Limonius californicus
CAGCAGAAAGTTATCCGACAAGACCTGAAGATGGCAAATGTGACTTTGCCGAAACGTCGTCAAGACAACCAGCCCGGTCCGTCCCAGGACCAAGAAGTTGCTACGCGGAAGAATTCCTGGAAACCATCCACAGCATATATATCTATATATACATGTTGTGATTGGTGCACCAGCAGAAAGTATCCGACAAGACCTGAAGATGTAAAATGTGACTTTGCCGAAACGTTGTCAAGACAAATTAATAATTTTGTCCGTAAATTAGAACTACTTTTATGCATTAGAAGAGAAAACATTTTTACTGTCCCGTTCCCCACGGAAGTACACGTTTCGGCCTTCCGGGAACTAAAAAATGTCTTTTTAAAATGTCGAATTCTGTGAATGTCAGTAACGCTCTCTATTTAAAAAAAAACTGAGCCGATCTTCATGAAATGTGGCATACTAAGGTACAATGAAAATTCATCGGCTTCGGAATCAGAAATTGTAGATGTTTTCTGGTATAAACAACGAATTATAAAAATGGGAGCAGAAGGTAAATGTAAAACCGTATGCTGCTATTTTGAATTTTATAGATTAAAAACATAAACCTCCCACGATTTTTTGAGGATTTCCCCTTTAAGATATGCTTATTTAAAATATTAACCCTTGCAGATTATACTTATTTAGATCTTAAAATAGCCGACCTGAAGCAATTAAAAAAATGACGTGTGCCATAACATATGAAATTTGTTACTAAATATTCCTAAAAAATTGCATGTATAATATTGTTTAAATTAATTACATAAATCTAAGTAGAACAAAACGCATTTACTTTATTAAATTATAAACGAAAGAATCAAATTACTAGAATCAATGCACCTTTCATAGTGTAAAAGTAAGATTTTTAACAGTATATTGTAGCTTACATTGGTACATGTAAATGTAAACGACGCCTGCTCATTTAAATAGCAGAAACGTACGAAATTTTACCGGTCGGTAAATAATCAGGTATACATGTATATATCCAAATACTCTAAATTTAGACTATTTAAAAAGGATTTTAAAAAATTTGTATAAATTTCTATACATTAAAAGGAAATGAATGTGAGATTCAAAAGTGTTTGTAGTGGTCTCTACTGACATGTACTAAGTGGCCATTTTAACCGTATGGTCTTCTATAGCATGCATTTGTAGTTTGCTTAAAAAATATCTAAGGACACATCTTCTGCCTATTACGTAAATGGGCAAAACGGATATTAGGAAAGCGTTAACCGGTCATTATTGCTTATAATTCAAGTTTTATTTTTGTTCGGCCCTTAAGGCACAAGTGCCACTGGGGCTTAATGTAACTTGGCTAAATCAAATCTAACTTAAACTATGTATACCTAAGAGAAATCCGTATTGCTGGGGTCCGGTATCAAACCCACGCACAAACGTCTCGAATTTTTGTGGCAATATCTGAAAAATTATTTTATTTTGGAAGAGACTTAATGGCTCCAAATAATGCTTTAGTGGTGTTGCACAATTCCATATATAAAATAAAAAAATATCTCGTTCCCAATAAGCCCATAATGAATATTTCATGTCTATATAATAGAAATGAGTTGAAATACTAAGAACTTACACATTATCATAAAAAAATAGACATATTATGGATCTTTAAATATTGTTCTAACTTTTAAAATACTCACCATCATTGCCTGCTGAATTTACATAGAAGTTTAACCATTTCTTTCTTACTTACACTACATTTGTGTGCTGATTTATTTCTATGTTGTTAATTACAACTAGCTACGCCCACCCTCTTTATTTGATAAGTTTTTACTGACCCGTCGTTGCTTTTGATATATTTATACGTATTTTGCCTCTAGGAGAATGTTTCAATAATAAGATATATCTCCATAGTGCGTCCCAGTACCATACTAAACCACAAAAAAAACAATTTTATTATTTTCATCGGCAAGACGAAAATACAGGGCCAATGTGTAATATACGTTACAATGCGAAAGAATCTGCTTTTACGTTTTTTAAATCTTCTCTACTAGGTACCATTATATTTACCTATCTATTTATTAAATAATTACTAAAATTCGCCGAGTTCAAAACATTTTTAAAAGTTTTTTAAGATTTATTTCTAGAGTTTTAATAATATGTATGATACTACCAGTAATGCTGCCATGAAAATGTTAAATAATTTTCTTAGAAAAGTTTAAATGATATACGTAACGTTGCCCTTTTCGCAATTTCTAGAAGTTTTGTACTTTTTCCATTTCTAAACGTTTAATCGTTTTGTGTTTCTGAGATTTCGTTTGCATTTCCTGACATTCTTCAAAACGACCATGACCCACCGTTGAATTTCCAGAACATAAAGTTATGAAAACGAGAAATGTATGATGTCATTCATGATATCACATATTTCGCAACAACATTCCGGAAAACAAAAGCTGCTTTTACGTTAAGTCTAATCTGTTTCTCCAGAATCAATCTATGGTATTATTGCATGCCTTCTAACCATAAATTAGCTTTGTTTTCGGACTAAATTATTTTCCTCCGACGCACAACTGAAAGCTGCGACTATTATGACAAACAAAACGCATCAGACAAGTTGTGACAAAAAGAGCAACGCATGAAACAATTAAAAGAGAATGATGCTTTATCATAATCATAGGAACAGTAGGTGGCATGCGCGATTAAAATCAGTCTCATATAATGCAGGTACGGATACGCCGGAAACCACCAATGGAGGGTTATGGGGTGGTTTACGAGGGGCACTTGGGGTAACCAGAAAGAGGGCAAACGTGGAATGGGACATATTGAGGCAAACATGGGCGTCGCGCATTGGACGATGACATCGAGCTAACCTCTTAATTCGACCAATAGGCGCCGGCTCCGGTACGCCAAACCCCGGAGTCAATACTCCGGTGCCGCGCAACAAGTTCAGTTCAAAGCCGCTTGTGTGGCAGCACTATTACTTATTTTCTTTACCAAGTTAAATTTTTAAGTGTTACAACTGATTTTTTTAGATCGTCTCTTTTTTATTTCTGGAAACTTTACATAAGCAAGTGAAACCTGTGATAACTTAAAGGACAATAATCCGGTTGCTGATCCTTTCGCAGAGTGGATGTTCCCCGGAAGCGGGTGTCGGTGAGATAATGTGAACTGAGTGTCTGTCACGCTACTTCAAAAGTTCAAGTCCTTCATGAATGAAGATGTTAAGTTAATGAATGTGTCTAATGAACCATACTAGTCATGGTAAGTGCTTATAGAGTTTTTACTTAGTTGCATGATAAGCTCCTTCCGAAGCAGTTTTTACATTCGTCCTGAAAAGATGGTTCACGAAGGGTTTTTGAATTATATTTTCCAAAAAAAATATACATTAAAATTGTTTGAAGCTTTTAGTTAAAAATTAGCAACTTAAAAATAAAAAGCTTTCCATTTACGAAGTCATTTCCACTTTTAAGTGGTAACGATGTTATAAAACTTTAAACCAAGTTTTACTAATTTTAAATTTCCTATGATGAAGATTAAAAGAACCTTTGAACCCTTTTGTGTTTCTGATTATATTAATGTGCTGTATAATTCACCCCGAAATACATGAATCTTACCTTTTATTGGGCCATAACATTCTAATGGGGCTACATAGATCATAGAGAACTGTAAATTGTTGCTTTCAAATTAAATTCTGTATTTGGTTCTACTGTGTCGTTGTTATAATTAATTTAAAATGTTGACTTTCTGCGCCACATTTAGTAAGCTGATAACTGGGGCGATTATTTTCTGAAATATTACCAAATGTTTATTTGCATGAGTACTATCAAGATCTTTTAATTTTCACTTTGCAAATGGAAAAATGTAAATTTGAAAAAACAGTTTAAACGTGGATAGAATTTTAAGGTAAACCGTACAATGTAATTATATTTGAAATAATCTAATTTAAAATTGAGGAAACAGTTAATTTATGACATCGGAACAATAGTCAGCATAACGTCTAAAAAACGATGTTATGGTTTAATCAGTTAAGCATATTTTGAACTTTGAATTTGAATTAATTAAGGTTAATAACAATAAATGTTGGAAAATATGGTTTAAAAGACGCTGTTAAACTTTTTATGAAGTGATAAATAACATTTTAGAATGTTAAATTATTTCTGAAACGTTTTAGAATGCTAATATTATAGTTTCGCAGGGATTTGTAAAATCCAGCATAAAAGAATTTATTCCGTTTCATTTTAAAATGGATCGTGTAATGTTTATTAGTTAAAGTCATTTTATTTTGTTTCAAATAAATTTGTTGACAGATGTTCGGATCTGTGTTAAAATATCATTAAGAAAATTGCATATATTCATTACATAAAGCATTAAAATTACACTTTCACAACGTTTTGTTTCTTAATATATCCATAATATAAGTATTTATGATTCTTGGAATGACTTGTTACGAGACACTTTTGTAACAAAACAAAAAAGAAGTAGCACTTTTAAATAATAAATTTTACTTTTAAAATTAAAAGGGTAAGTGATCAACAATATATAATATAAAATTCAGTAAACATTGGCATAACAAAAAATCATTCAAACTAAAACGGTATTAAAGATGAACTTAAATTTCCAAGCAAATCGCGAGTATACCGGCTGAATTTTAAGGTCTTCGGCGTCCTTACTATGTTTCTAAACATTGAGAACTCTTTTCTTAGATGCCTGTAGCCCAATCGCGGTCAAGCAGCAGAATGCAGCAATACGACGACGCCGCGCATGAAGAGGACCATCAGAACGCAGGAGAGGGCGCCATGAACGGTGGCGGTGGCGTCGTCAGCGTCGCTGAAACGGCTCCACCAACGCCACGTGCCGAGAAGGCGGTGAACCCTATTAGTAGCTCGGGGACAACCGGGAAGAGCGCTCCCAATAAAACGGAATCTGACGAAGAATACGAAGAGGAGCGCGAAGGGCCGCGCGTTAACCTCGCACCCAACGGCGGTGGCGGCGGATACTGGCGCCAAGGAGGGGCCAGCAGGCCCTCCAGCCCTGGGGCCACCACCATGGCTGACAACGCCAGCGAGGTGTCTTCTATGGTGCCTCCACCGAGACCGAAGAGTCGCGTGGAACTCACGACCAGCAGGTATAGCAACCTATCGTACTGGAGAGCCCTTAGGGTGGTCTTCTACAAGAATGGGGATCCATTCTTTCCGGGCATTGAGTTCCGGTTTAAGCCCGGAAGGGACATAGGAACTTTGGAGACACTCCTGGATAAGCTTTCGTTAAGAATGGACCTACCACGTGGTGCTAGATATATTTTTTCCATGGATGGAGATAGGAAGTTTAGATTGGAAGAATTAGAAGACGGTGCTTCTTATGTCGTCTCATCCTACAAAACGTTTAAGGTAAGCATGGTTTTATTTAAAGTTTTGTTTTTTAAAATTGTGTTTTGGTTTTGTTGCATAATTTTAGTGTAGACAGTATGTGAAATATCAAGAAATTAGGTAGTTTGTTACTGTTGTACAACAGCAACCTTTTCAATTTCAGTCCAAATGTTCCCTAATGGATAAAATAGTTATAAAACGCCGAAATAAATCACCAAAGTTCTTTTAACTATTTTTTTGTTCTAATACTGCAAATGTACTAAATTTTCGATATTCATATTCCTGTTATACAGGTTCTGTTCTTTATGCCGTATTTTGAAAGCACTAAATTTATGCACGGTGACAAATACTCTACAATTTAAAACCTTAGAAATTTGCATCAAGGAATAATTTCTATATCCGGCTAACAACACGCCCGATCATAATTTTTGGCATTTTCAGAAAGGTTAAAAAATTGGGTCGCCCGCAGGCTGAATATTACAACATCGAATATATTTTTGCGCTTTTTATCCTCTAATCTTTCTCAAAAATAGCACAGTAGGTATATGTTTATATAAAACGGGGTAGAGTTGCCGTGATTGCGGTCAGTCATGGTCCGTTAGGCCACGTGACCTCGAAACGGCGGTACAAGATAAGGGGTGGGCTCACACGCACGAGCTAAGACGTAAACATTGTTGAAATCCCCAGGTGTATCAAATTGTGCCCTGTACGCACTGAACATGAATGAAAGTCCAGTAAGGGTGGTGCTTCTAGGGACGAAATTTGTTGGAAAAGTACGTTTGCCAGACACGAATTGCACCCCTACGTTCCTCGAAGTAGCCTGTACCACTTGCATTTAATTAATTCTGATCGATACTGTATAAGTAGACGAGATTTCAGGTGACGAACGTCACGTTGCCTCATTATTTTAACCGTTTGCGTAATACATTTTTCACACTAGAATTGTTTTTAAAAGTTTTGTGTAGATGGTGGATTCTCACAAGAAGAAAATTAAGTAGGTAAAGTAAACTATCGAAAGGAGTCATTCAAAAAGCTGAATTAGAGTTAGATACAAGTATCTAACTGCCACATATATCCTTCAAGAACAAATATTTACTTTGACCATTGCAGCTAAAGCTTCATAAACTACTCCTGTTTTCCTACCAAAGACTAACTGTTCTATAATTCTATACACTCAGTCGTTAAAAAATGTTTCTTCTGAATAAGGCTGGTTTCCATCTATTTTATGAAAATCCACACATTTTAAGCAGCTTCTGAATTGAATTGGTAACAACAAAACATGTTAGACTACCCAACGGTTCGTTCGCATTTTGTTCACGTATCTGTATATGAATAAGATTCAATAGAAGAAAACTAATTCGCATAAACAAGTCATATAGTCCTACACCGAGAAGAACGATGTCGTTATTTATGCAGGGTATCGCAGGTGGCTAGGCCACTATGATAATCTTTCGATTTTGTGCATAATTTGCTTAATATTTATACTTTCACAAAAACCACTTAGACATTTGAAACAACTTTATTTCGCAACATAATCCCCGAAAAGACTAACACACTTAGAATAACGACGATACAGAGCTTGAATGCCTATAGAAAAAACTCTTTGTCCTGTACTGCAAACAGTTTATTCACAGCAGCCATCACCTCGTCATCGTCCGGGTTTTGAATTTTCCATACCTTCTTTGCTTTAAAACCTCACGAACTTTTGGTATGTGTTTTGCGTAATAGTCTCCCGTTATTATGTGACCCCCTGGTAAATAATCAACAAGAAGAACTCCCTCAGAATCCCAAAACACTGTTGCCATTATCTTTTCGGCCGACGAAGTTACACGGAACTTTTGTGGGGGTGGGGAACCACGATGCCGCCATTTCATACTCTGCTGTTTTGACTCTGGATCAAAGTAATGAACCCAGGTTTTTGATCTACAGTTACAAATCTTTCCAAAAATCTATTCATATCCGTGTGTATTAATCTCTAATTGCCCGCAGCAATGAGAATCCTGGTCCGCTTCTGATCAGGTGAAACGTTTTCGAAATCCATCATTCGTGGACTTTTTTCAGACCCAATTCCTTGTGCAAAATGTTCTCAACGATTCCTACGGAAAAGCCACATGTCTGAGCAATATACTCCAACGTAATTCTCCGATTACTTAGTACCATGGACCAAATCAATATTTGCTTGAGTGACAACAGTTTCTGGTGGTCCAGTACCTGGTGCATGTTGACACAACTTCCTTCCTAATTCTTAATTACTTAATATGACGGGGTAGAATCACCCAACACTCCGAACATGTCATTATAACTTTCCTGTGGTGATAAACCCTTCTTAAAACGGTATTTTATCACAACCCTTGTCTCGAATTTTACCATTTAACAAAATCACCAGCACCACAGTAATATTAAATGTATAACTTTTATGAACAAAAAGATAGGCACCTCCAACTTGGTATATATTAAGGTAGATAACTGACGTTTTTAGAAAAAAAAAATGTATTATTTGTGGGTCAATACCCTCTATGTTAGGGAAAATAATTAATGAACCATCCTCGTATATTTCTAATACAGTACTTTTGTTGAAAATGTTTTTGTTTCACATCTCTGTTATTTGCGAAAGTAAACCCAGGAAACATTGTATCAGAGGAAAATGGAAGATGGCTCTATCCAACGATACAGCAACTGTTTATGCTTATGTCTGTATGTGTTTGTATATACACTTAACATAAGTTGTCTTCAAACTGAGTGGCAACCCACTGGTAGTTTCCACTGGTAGAATACTGATTCAGTATTATACAATCAGTTTGGCGATTAGTGAAATCAGTAGAAGAACCAACCGACATGTGACAGCCGACAATTGCCCCTCGCAAGCAAACCCCTGCAAAATTTTAAATTATTACTCTTGTTACCTGTTGTTGTTCATTCTTACCATGTGACCAAACCATCTCAACTCATGCTCTTCTAAAAATTCACTCAATGGTTTTGTTTGTAGAGCTTCCCTGCTGCACTAGCTCCTTATTTTATGTTCCCGTAACGTCTAGTTTTTCCCAGAAACTTCATTTCTGCAGCCTGACGTCTAATTATCTGATTTTCATTGAGTGCACAGTTTTTACTACCATAAATTAGTGTCGCTAAGTAAATAGTTCTGTAAACTGACAGCCTTGTTTAGATGGTCACTTCTTTCTTATTTTACTAATAATATAGATTTGAAAAATACAAGAATATCTCGTTTAGTACGAAATTTCTTCTTCTTACTTAGAAAATAGCAGATTAATTTCAAAAAATTCTCTACCTAAATATTGGTGGTATGTTTAAAAAAGTTTCAAGACCACTGTCTTGTACAGAATAATTTAATTGGGTTCAAGACCGTTGTAATAATCGCATTGGATGTGCAAAAACTACCTCGCTTTAATTGCGGCGCCGTTATGGAGACATATTTTGATACATTTAATTGTTTTAAAAGGTTGTAATCTAAGCTTAATTTTCTGCCTAGAAAACTGTACGATTGACTGTGAAAACGAATGAAATTTAAACCAAAAGTTAAACAGTTGGCTTGAATGTGTATATCTTGAAAGCGAGATCGCTAACCTGAGTTTCTTTTAGCAACTTCTAAACAATATATATAGTACGTCAAATAAGCGAAATAGCTATATAATTTAATAAACCCCCTTCTTCTGTTTCGTGGATATTGAGAAAGCGTTTGACTATTTACAACTGAAACATATATTACTAACTTTTGAGGATAACAACGTACCAAATGGAATGATAACACTAATAAAAGACATACATACAAATAACTACACACAAATAAAACTAAGTACAGGAAAAGTAATGGAAAAGATTTCAGTTAACAAAGGCATCCGACAGGGAGATTCTTTCAGCCCTCTACTATTCAGTGTGATGATGAATGAAATTATAAAACTAATCTTACAAAACTGCAAAAAAGGATACAAGATGGGAAGAAAGGAAATACAAATAATGAGTTATGCAGACGATGCGGCTCTAGTCACTGATAATGAAGATGACCTGCAGAAATAGTTTTTCGAATTCTCCAAGGCATGCAAAAAGGTCGATCTAAAAATATCGACGCAAAGACGAAAGTGCTTACAATAAACAAAGAACCGTTATGTTGTAAGTTGGAACATGAGACAAAAGTCATTCAGCAAGTTATGTCTTTTACAATAATTTTTGCAAATAACTAGTAACGGACTATTAGCGAGAGAGGTAATAAATCAAACAAATTAAGCGGCGAAGATCTCAGCATGTCTGAATAACACTATATGGTACAACAAATTCCTGCAAAAGGAATCGAAAGTTAAAATTTACAAAGCAGTCGTAAGACATAGGCCGTAGAAACAAGACCTAATACCATAAAGACAAGGCAAGTGTTGGAGACAACGGAAATGCAAACTCTACGGAAAATAACACGAATAACTAGATGAGATCACATCAGAAACAAATAAATACGGAGGCAATGCAATATTCAAGACATCGAAAGAGGGGTATTACGAAGGCGTAATGAATGGAATGACCATATAAGTAGAATGGCAGATGACAGGATCGCAAAAATAGTAAGGGATTCCAGACCAACAGTTAAAAGATCGCAGGGGAAGACCAAGAAAACGATGGAAAGAATCGTTGGAATGAACAACCTCTAAGCCTACCAATTAAGAAGAAGAAGAAGAAGAAAAACTTCTAAACTAGTATTATGATTCCAAAAAAGGCTGTAAAATTTTTTTCGAAAATTTAATATTCAAAGAGTTATTTAACCGAGTTTCCAGTAGAAATGACAATTTAAATACATATACCTAATGTACAACTTCTTAGGCCAAAATTTTCACTTCTGGATCAGATTTTATCCACTTTTCACACACACATGCATATTTATCTAAATACATGTAATTAAATAGACAAATATTCAGTAATAACAGTTAAGCTTATAATAAATCGCATATAATAAGGAGGTGTTTATATCTACGAGACAAGATATGTAAATCATTTCATATTACCTTTTTTTTTTTTAAGAATCGTGGAGTTGCCATAGCAACTCCACGATTCTCATCTCACCCCGCTTACCTCGGATCAGCGCGCGTAGCGCTATGCACGAGTCTAACATGCCCCACCCTTGAAAAACCCCCCCAACTATGCTACCGAGTCACTCCCGCTGCTCCCGAATTAATTAAAATTCGGGCTACAACGGGAGTCGAACTCGGGTCAACCGGTTGCGAAGCGGACTCTCGCCCACTGCGCCACCCGGTCGCCATATTACCTTTAACAACGAAAGTCTACGCGCATAAATAAAACATATTCCTTCTTTTTAAAATGATTTTTATTAATGCAATCACATTTTAATAAAAAATTAAATAAAAACAACCTCAGCACTTACTAATTGACAGAAATTATGTTACTAAATTATACTACTGTGTCGTGTGAAATGACCACAACATTTTTATTTTAATACATCACGCTGATTTAGAGAGCTGCAACAACTGTTTTGAATTAGTTTGTGAATTATTTTCCGTTTAGAAAATCTGGACAAATATAAAACAATTCTCCCTTCTTAAAAGTTATTTTTGCGGGTGTATAACTGTTATATTGTAATGATGTCAGCAGAAGTGTCTTCTATTCTTGTATATGTTCACTGTCTGCTATACTACCTGCAGACAGTTCTGTTAGTCGAAATGTGTTTGAGAAATAACTTTTTCTGTTGGTGTAGAGCATAGACATAGAACTTATACAAGCAGGTGGAAGGAGCGCCCATGAGTTCACTACTGCCTCCTGCAATCGCTAATATATTCATGAAGAACTTCAAAACCAAGGCTTTGATATCAACGCACCTGAAACCCAAATCCTTGTTCAAATATGTAGATGATACCTTTGCAGTTTGGTCTCAGACGCCACACTCTAAACCACTTTCTAGAATACCTCCAAGTAATTCACAATAATATCCAATTCACTGTGGAAGTTGAGCGTAATGGCAGTATTCTGTTCCTAGTGAACATGCTACAAGAAAACCCAATGGCAGCTTAGGGCAAGCTGAATACAGGAAGAAGACACACGCAGGCAGGTATCTAAATGCAAACTCACATCACCACCCTATGCAGCAGAACACTGTGCTCACCACTCTAACAACCAAAGCTATACGTATATCAGATAATGACCATATACAAGAGAAGACACACCTGCTGACATCATAACAATGTAACGGTTATACAACCGCAAAAATTCGAAAAGCTATTCACAGAGCTTCCATCCAAGGGCTAAAGAGGATTCCACACCTCCAGAAAGGTTAGCCTCTTTACCATACAGTAAAGACACTACGGTCAAGATAGGGCATGTTACGAGAAGACACAATATAAAAACAGTCTTCACGACGAAAGAAACTTTAGTCAATGATTTCCCAGGTAAAGATCAAATATCAAGCCGGTATTTACAACATCCCTTGCTCCTGCGGCACAAACCATATCGGATAAACTGGGCCTTCCATTCAGTTAAGATTCCGAGGGTATATAGGTGATTGCAAACATAAGCGCATCATAAATCGGTGGTAGCGGAACACACTTGCATAACTGGCCACAAAATGAGTTTTGAAAATGATGGAGTACTTGCTAAAATTACTTTACCTTATTTACTTTACCATTACTTCCCAAGAATCATACAGTAAGCAATTGAAATTGAGAAGCAACCCTATAATATCAACAGAGAGCCCATCTTCTCTTCAAGCTCAACAAAGCTTGGACGCCGGTAGTCATGCCTTGCCGCACCCGTTCCGGCCTAACAACGACAGCCAACCAGAACTACGCCATTCTGCTCAATTGCCTCAAAGGGGTTTAAATACCTCCGCATCCTGGATGGATTTGAATTCAGTAATATCTTGCGAAACGTTAGATTGTTTAGTTTCACAAACAGTAATCAGTAATCCTGACTTTGCTGAGTGCGACCTGGAATTGACGACGCGGTCTAAGTCGAAAATTAATCATAGCATGGACATGTTTTATGCTGTTTGAAGTACTAAATTGAATAAGTCAAAGTTTCTTTGTTGCTGTTTATTTATTGTTTCGTAATCTTATGATTACAGTTATTACTTGCTTTTTAAGCTTATTTACTTTTCATTAAGTTCTTTATAAAAATGTCATTGTATAAAAAAACATTTTCGAAAATAGACCGGTACCAAGAAAGAATCTCTCGTTGATGGATTGCCTAATATCAGTGAAGTTCCTATTTCGTTTCTTTTTGACTAACTATGCATTGTAAGAAGGCTAATACTAATCTTGTTGAGACACAATAAACATTTACGTTATTAGTTAGCATTTACGCATGTTTACAAAAGGCAAAACTGTCGTCGCATATTCCAATAATGATATTATGACAGCGAAATTGTGCCATTTTTATACATTTTTAACAAAGAAAAATTGACCATTACGTTACATAAATTAGCAGAAACCCGTATAACAAAAATATCATCGTTTTAAAATGCACACAAGCAGGGAACTATCGGCTATTTTAAGGAATTTGTAAACAATTTATTTTTTAATAAAGTAATTTGTAAATAAAGCTTAGGGTGTAATCACATAACGGGCTTCACTGATTTCAGATATTTATGTTAAATTCATTCAAATTTAATTAAGTTTGTTAATAAGAGGCCAAAAATTCGCTTTTCCGTCATCTTAACGTTGTTATTTTCAGTAAAGCATAAAATCCGAGTAGCTTACGACACAGGTGCTTGTAATCGCCCTCGGCGTAACACATTTTCTACTATATCATTAAATATGCTATTGCAGGGTATTTTTCATTCTTATTAACATCTAAATTAGGAGAGAAGCATACAAGTAGGGCACGAGATTTATTTGCGTGTGTATATGGGCTCACGCAGTGACCCTTTCCGTAACTGCCAGGGAAGTTGGGCTCGGGGCATAAAAACCGGAACGTGTATATAATATTACAAACATCATTAACATGAAAATTCTACACGACCCATTTTTCTAGTCATTATGCTTAGATGGCTATTTACTGATATTAAGTTCGTATTCGAGCGGAAGATGAAATAATTTTATTGCGTTATCTGAAATGAGAGTTCGTGGAAATCAAACAAAACAAGGGCATTTGTTCAAATTACCAAATAATTGTTATCGCGCTGCGAACTAAATTGGGCAACATTTTCAGAAACACCCTGGAAGATTCACGAACGATAATCAAAGATATTACTTAAATCACAGTCATTAGCTGGTTTTGCATAAAAATACTTTCCCGTGCTCGTGCAGAGGTATTTCAATTTTTACTTTCTCGTGGCAGACGTAGAGGGAAATTTATTTCGTGAAAATTTTGACTACTTCAGGTATTTCTCAAACAGCGAATTCCAAATTTGGTTTAATTTGAACTCAACAGATTTATTTAAAAATGCAGTGAGTAAGTCTTTTAAAATCACGGATATATTCCGGAAAAACAAAGAATTGTACAACGAAAAACTACATGAATCACATGCATAATGTCGAAGATAATAATAAAGATATAAATGAGATATCGTAAAACATCACAACTGTAGGTACTTACAAGGGTGGCAATACATACAGCAAAAAGACGAGAACTAGAAAAAGTAAAATATCAGACGACAGAAAAGAAAAATAGAAGAACGAAGATTACTATACCAAACAGGATAATAATATGCCACAGATCACGACAGACAAACTCGAAAAAAGGCAAGAGCAATGATTCGTAAAGATCTTGAAAAACACTACAGAGAAATGGCAGAGAATGTCATGAGAAAAATAAAAATCTTAAATGTCGAAAATGGTATAGAAGTAAGAACACGAAATAATACAGTTAGCTCAGAAATATTACGAAAACCTATATGATACACAAATAAATCGACCTCCAGCAAACACAGATATCAAAGTAGTTAATGTAGGCTCCGAGGATATCCCAGAAATAAATGACGAAGATCTTTGCTACAAAATCACTAAAAAATAATAAAGCACCTGGGGAAAATAACATTCTGGCCGAAATGATCAAAGAAGCCAGGCAGTAGTAATACCGAAATTGAAACACCTATTTAACTGCTGTTTAGAAGAACAAGCTATACCTGATAATTGGAATAACGCAATTATAATAATCTTATTCAAAAGGAGCGACAGAAAATTACTGAAGAACTGCAGACCAATAAGTCTGCTATCTCAGGTGTACAAGTTATTTACACGAATAATATCAAATCGAATAGAGAATAAGCTGGAATGTTATCAACCTGTAGAGCAAGCAGCATACCGAAAACGTTATAGTACATGTGATCACCTATTAACGGTCAAGATGCTAATAGAGAAATCAACAGAATACAACCTTCCACTACACTTGGCGTTTGTTGATTATGAGAAAGCCTTTGACTCCATAGATCATTGGGCAATCATGGGAGAACTGGATAAAGCACGTATAGACCAGCGATACAAAAATCTACTAAAACACATATATCAACGAGCGACATCGACAATCAGACTACATGAAGACTCAGAAAATATAATATTAAAAGAGGAATACCACAGCGCGACACAAAATCGCCTAAACTATTCACTTTAACTTTTGAAGGGATCTTTAAAAAATTAGCATTGGAAAATATAGGAGTCAGCATCAATGGCGAAAAACTCTCCCACTTGAGATTCGCCGACGACATAGTACTAATCGCTGAAACGGAAGAAGATCTGAGAAAAATGTCAATAGAATTAGAAAAAGAATCAAGCAGCATCGGCCTAAAAATGAATTTGGAAAAAACAAAAATAATGACAGTGGACAAATTGCAAAAAACACAAAAAGCAATGGAAAGAGCGATGGTGGGCATTTTACAAAGGGGCCGCAAACGAAATGAATGATTCAGAGAAAAAAATAAAGGTTACCGACATTATAGAGAGAATTACACACATGAAATGGGCCTATGCTGCCCATGTCGCAAGATTTAAGGACCACAGATGGTACAATAAAATCATAAGTTGGAGACCATGGATAGGGGGAAGAAGCAGAGGTAGACTAATTATGCGCTGGTACGATGACATCAAGAAAGCGGCAGGATTGAAATGGATAGCAGTTGCACAAGATATAAAGAACTGGAAAATAAAGAGAGAGGCCTGTGCTCAATACTGGGCGTGACAGGGCCTATAAGAAGAAGAAGAAGAAGAAGATTGCACAAAATAAATATCCACGAAAATCCATTTCTTTATCAATGTTTATTGCAGATACTTATAAGCGAATTTTTTTATCATGGTAGAGGATCGCAAAAATCAAATAAACCAATTGTCTATTTAAGTATATTTCATACTTTCATGATGCGCAGGTAATTATTATTATCTTGTGCGCACTTAGGACATTGATACATATACGAGTATGTATACTACTGTAAACAGGTCCAGTCAAAATGTTTCGATCATTTTTATCTCCGAGAAAGTAACGTTTTAACTGCAGTGTAATTCAATATTTTATTTAGCCATTTTGTAGCCCTATTTGTACAAAGGCTTCTTCTTTCGGTTTCTTCTCTTCTCCGGATTTAGCCACTCTTATCCATAACTTTCCAGTGATTTTTATTATGTCGCCCGATCCTCTCATCCTTGGGCGGTCCAAGCTTATTTTTCCTATTCCGAGTCTCCTCTCTGTTATCTATTTACTTCATCCCCCAAATTTGCCTGTTGCGATGTGTCTGCCTATAACTGGCATATTCAAGTGTTCACTCTCGTTTCTTATTTTGTCCGCAAGTATGTAATGCCTAGCGTAAATCTCTGCACAGTGCTTTGCGTAGCCGCCAGTGCCTTCAATACTTGTTTAGTGAATGACCATGTCTCAGCGCCATATGTTAAAATTGGGACGATGCATTCATTCAAGGCTTTCGGTTTTACATATTGCAGAATATTTGATCTGAAATATAAGATAAAAATATCCCTCTCTATATTGTTACCCAAAAATTAGGACCTAATTTAGATAATACGTTTAAAAAATATTTTAAGTAGTTAATATATTTATTTGATGTGAATTTTATGAATATTTACTAAATAATTTTCTTCGCCGATTTGTGTGATAACGTAACTATAATTTAGATAAAACTTAAAATACCAAACGTTACTTCCACTAATGTTTTGAAAGATAAATCTCTAACAGAGTCAACATTGGCGTTCTTTGTTTTCTAAATTCGCTGAATCATTTGGATGAACACCATAACTCTATCAAAATATTTACCACTAAAGCTTTGAATATTATTTTTCACAAATGGAAGTTGCATATCTTGTCCTATTATATAATTTGTTACGACCAACCACGCGTTAACGACCAATATGTGAATTTAACCTGAAGCGGTAAGATTATCTTGTTATTTCAATTTGCGTCTCTACAGCATCTAGAGCATTCAAGGCACATAGTCTTAGATAAAACATTTTGAGCCTGCTCCCCAACAACTTCTGCATCTTATTGACTTTGTTTCCTTTTAATCATTTCCTGTTAAATACGAATCCCCTAGTAAAAATACGTCTCTAGGTTCTTGATCATCATGCTTACGGTATTTACCTCCCATTTCGTTTAACAGGTTGGTAACCATTTCTTAAAATTAATATAATTTAAATCGATGCTTCTTAAGAATGCATTTTCAAGATCTTTTTTCCAGATTTTGCTAAAGTTTCAATTTTCGTAAATTTCCACTGCACCGAGAAGTAGCAAATTTTTTGTCATACTGAACAAAAGTCTTATTCCTAGTTCAAGCAGTTCCTGTAACATCTTTCTTGTAATAAGATCATATAATGGAAGTTTTTTGCTTTTAGTACTTTTACTTTAAATTTCCTAATTGGTAGTTCGTTTTGAAGGGACGTTTCTTCGTATCTGCGTATATTAGCTTCAAACACTTTTCTGGCGATTGGCTCAAAACTTCCTCCATGTATTTATCGAAGATTTAAAAGCTTGCTTTTCATTATTTCTAACCCTTTTTTATCTGTGAAATGCAGGGGTGTATATTCAAGGTTTGCATCGCACATCCATGAAGGAAATATTTTTTAACATTTATTAACTTTTACTTCTACATTAACAAGCCTTGACAACGCAAGTATGAATGGAGTGAGGCGTACGCTGCCGACACCGCACACTTTCCCTAGTTTTAATACGAAGTCCAAGAAAACTTGTTTCTATACGAATTCTGCGATAATGGATTCCCCTGAGTTTTTAAAGGACTAGGGTTTTCAAAGAAACTGCAGTAGAGAAGCGATAGGAACCATCTGTTAGCTATGGTTTCCAACTTCACAACTGCATTCTTTGATACTCAAATTTTATTTTACCCTTCTTGTAGGATTGAACAGATATGTAATTTAAACAATATTTAAACATAGTTTTCTAATTCATATAGTTTTAAAATATGTTCTTGCCTTTGGCATATTTTCCATCAAAACGTGAGTGAATTATTTTAATATAAATGTTGTAAAAGCTATCGGTTTTTTAACAAAACAAATCCCTCTGATAAATACAATATTTAGATAGGGCTTTGTATTGTTTGCAAAAAAAAATCACCAACAATTGTGAATACGCTGCTGATTCTATATACACTGCTCCAAGAAACTAACACACCGCAACTAACAATCGCAATATTGTTTAAAGTATTGCATGTAATGAAGTACGTTTAATCATAAATAATGCATTAAGTAAACCATATTTTATTCAAATTACCAACAATCAACGCAATTTAACAACAATCAACGCAAAAATTTAAAAAATCAAAAATTCGAAAACTGAAAAATTGTAAGTTTACAGGTTCGGTAGGCTGTGTATCCGCCTCGACTTGTTATGACAGCTTGACAACGATGGTCCATGCTTGAAATTAACACACATAACTGCTCTTGTTCAACATTATGCCACATTTCCACTAATGAGTTCTCTAGGTCGTTAAGAGTTGCAGGAAGTGGTTGAAAGGATCGTAGTTGTCTTCCGAGGATGTCCCAATCGGATTCAAATCGGGACTTCTGCCTGGCCATTGCATAACAGGAATATCAACGTCGTCTAAGTATTCTTGCACAATTCTGGCTGTGTGGGGCCGAGTGTTGTCGTGCATTAATTGGAAGTTGTCTCCGATTCATGGGACATATGGCACAACATAATGTTCAAAGATATCTGTAATGTACCTCTGACTGTTTAAAGTGCCGTTGAGGAAGATGTGTAGGTCTGTGCGGGCCGTGAAAGATATGCCTCCCCATATCATTATTGAGCTACCACCAAATGCAGTCGTGGGGGCAAAATTGCATTGAGCATATCGTTCTTTTGGACGTCTAAAAACTCGGATGCGCCTATCACAACTCTCCAAACAAAATCTGGACTCATACGTGAACAACATGCGTCTCCAATCTTCATTTTCCCAATTTAAGTGGTTTCTAGCAAAATCCAATCTGTGTCTGCGGTGGTTTGCAGTCAACTGTGGGCCAGTAGCTGGTAATCCGGCTCTCAGATTTCCTTCCAGAAGACGTTGGCTAACGGTTTCAATGCTAACCTACACATTATGTACTGCTGAAAGTTGTCTTTGGCGGGCTCTTGTGGTAGTAAAGCGCTCTCTTGGTGCACGCATTCGAAGAAAACGATCTTCTACAGCGGTAGTAGCACGTGGTCGCCCTTGTCCTGGTCACCTGTCATGTTCGTTCGTTTCTCTGAAATGCTGGATGATCCGAAAAATTGTTGTGTTGTTCACCCCAAGCCTGTCAGCGATAGCGCGGAAAGAATACTTCGGACAAAGTAAGGGCTGTGACACACTCATCACGACTTAAGTTTCTTGATATACGTTGCATTTTAAATAAGACTGATCGTACAAGCAATTGTGTGATGGCAGCTACACGATTTGATACGTTTTAAAGTAAAACGAAACTGCAAGTAAATTGTAATTGTGCATGTAAAATTGATAATTTTTTTAACAAAGTTAAAGATGTAGAAGCAGACCAAGAGCAACATGTGTCTATCAGGTTTGTATCAGACATTCATTCCATGCATTTGGTTGAAGTAGATAGCGCACTACTTTTCTTTTATCGCAACATTAATAATTGGTGCGTTAATTTCTTGGAGCAGTGAGTTGCACCTTACTTATAATCGACAAAGCCATTCGTTTAATTGCGTTGATGGAAAACTTACCGCACACATTCTGCCAATACCCACTGTACGTTACTGGTGCTACTGTTTAATTTGTCTCCCTGTCCTGCATAATGGGTCTAAGTTATTTACTCGCTACCACTTGCTCGCTGCCGTTTGCTCACCAGCGATTGCTCAAATGCCCATTGCTCACTGAAGAATATACTCGCCTTGGCATTTGCTCGCTATCCGTTTGCTTGACAGCCAACTTGCTGGCAGTACTGAATGTAATTGAGCCAACGCTGAAAAACTAGTTTATAGTTTGTTAGGCACCTCCGTTTATAAAATAATTTATCATATATTTTGGTTCATAATTAAAATCTTTAGTTTTTTTCCATATGTCATAGGTATAGGGAGAGTATTATTCTTTTTCATAAATAAATTTTAGATTATGCAAGGAAATATTCGTTTATGGAAGTGGATAACTGTTTATAAAATTTTTCGAAACTTAAAATATTTATGCTATATCAATGAAGCAGTTATAATGAAGTTTTAAAAAGTAATTAAATTGAAACTAATTTAAAAATATATACAACGTAAAAATGCCCTGCACCCTGCATAACGAGCAGTCTGCTGATTCAATTACGGAACGCTCTTGCAGATATTGGGATGTATTAGCGCTTTGTATAAAATTATTTTGTAGATTTATGTTGCCTGGCTTTATTATGCGGTAACTTTCTGTTTTCATGTATTTTCTCAGTTTTCTTTACTACACGATTTTGATATTTAAATTTCCTGCGCATTGTGTTCGTTTTTCCGTTGTTTGTTTGTTGGATGTTAGCTTCCATATTGCTTCTTGTATATGCGTGTTTGAATTATCAAATGTGTTTTTCAATTCGTTCTTAATACAGTTGCACATATTATTTTATTTGTTTCTGATATTATTAATCGGAATAGATCCCAATTTGTATTTTTGTTGTACAATGTCTAGGTTGTAACAATTGGGCATTTAGTGCAGAAATTTGTAGGACTTCATGGGCAAAAAAAGATTTAAGAATTGTTTAATTTTTGTACAACTGTCGATAATACCTTTCCCTACATAAAAATCTATGACGTCAAGTATTTCTCTACGGTCTCTCAGCTAATACGTCTGTTCTCTGATTGATAGCGGTATTAGACATTGTTTCAAGATATTTATTTGGTATAACTGATGTCCTTTTGTTGTAAGATATATGTATAAGTCACTTATATGTCCACCACGCGTGGATAGCATTATAATCTTTGTTTTATATGAATGTATTACTCAGAGACACCATTCCAGTGTTCCATTATCATACTAGATACTTGGAGGTGCTTCTTTCCTAAATTTTAATTTCACTAGTATTGTGTAGCTGGTTTTATAACTGCTGTCCCAGACATCACAGATCCTGAAATATTTAAATAACTATATTGTGGATAGTTAAAGGGCTCTGTATTATTGACTACTTTGGACCAAACAGTTCACGTTCCACGTCCCACTTTTGAGGTCACCAGCCATTAATTTAATTTGGCTATCAGAATTGTGCGAAGAATTAACATTGTGTCCATTCTTCCCATGAATTGGTCCATACTATCTTCTAATTTACTACTAGTAGTACCATCGAGGGTATTTGTTGACAAATATTATATGTGAGCGCCTCGTGTTGCTGCACATTTGTTTGAGTTGATCCAAGGTAGATTATATTTAGCTGAATTCTTGGTCCATTTGTTTTTAAACGTAATTTTAGGTAAAGTTTCTGTTGCTATTGGTTTCGTACGCTTTATAACTTCAAGTAATCTTCCTTCTAATTTATGCATTTGATGTGTGTATTGTTCAAATGCTTTCGTGTATATTATGACTGCCCGCACTTTCGATATACAAATGTTTGGCACTTAGTACTCTATAGTATATCATGCTATTTATATATTTGGTCAACGTTTATTACGGTACACAGTATGTGTTTCATTTTGTAAATCTATTTTTTATAATTTATGCTCGTGTTCCTGCATAGTTCAAATATGTTATAGCTGTTGTTTGAGGTATACGTATATTTTAAGGAAATTTTATTATTATTTTGCTTCCTTTGATAGATACAGCGCTGTCTTCTTTTAAGTAATTTTTCTAAAACTGTTTAAGTTGATATTCAATTTGTTTTGTTGTATATATATTTTTTTTTATGCCTACATATAAAATCAAATAAAAAAGGCACCTCTGTTGATATTTAGCAAAAATTAATTAAATCGTTAATATTACTAATATATTTATGTAATATCGTTAATATGTGCAAGGACAGTTAGAAGTGTGCTGAACTACAATCGTAAGCTAATTGCCTATACGAGGTGAATAGATAGGAGTAAGTTGTACTCTTAAAATTCAACGTACGTTTCTTAGTACAATTATAGTCGACTTCAAATTATACAGTTATTCGCTTTAAAAAGGTACTTGTAGAACAAGGATTTACAAGCTACTCGGCTGATAGTCCCGGCCGCATTCAGATAAATTGGCATATTGCAAAGAAGCTCAGGTTACCTAGGGCTTGTGACTCAAAAAAAAAAGCTCAAATTCTCTGTTTCTAATTCTTATTTACAATTTCTCTATGTAGTTCAACTATTCTTATTTATTTTAAAACTATTAAACTATGTATCAAAATACTCTTTTCTTAATTAGCTTGCATGAGCAATAATTTACTTTTCAAAGATTGGATTAGATCGTTGCCTTATTGTCAGCCTTAATGGCATAATTTTTAAACTTAAGAAGTAAACAGCGAAAGCAGTTATTGATGAACTTCTGTGTGAAGCAATATTTTTATTTAAAAATGTGGACACCGTGGACTGATAGCGAACATTTAATAGTATTAAAACTGTTAAAGAAAAGTTGGACGAACAATTCCAGTCACTATAAAATAAATACGCCAGAAAAATAGTGTATTTTATGTTTTACGTAATTATATTTCTGTTCTAATTTTATTATTATTAGAAAGTGTAAATAAATATTTATACCCAAATAAAATTGATATTTGAATGTTATAAACTTCCAAATGAAATTCCTAAAGCCGGGTCTGCTATTTTACCTACATTTACAACTTGGTTAATTGTAAACCAGGGATTACCAGGTACCCTTCCGTGAGCCAATAATGATATAACTTGAAGAAAACTATGCAAGATAGATTAAATTAAATAGAAGCTGCGTAAAACAAGAAAGTATAGTCTAGGGTTTGTTACTTTTACTTTAATATTCTGGAGCAAAATGTAAATTGGGCAATTATTGGTAAACATATCAGCAATTGAAACATCGTTGAAAAATATGTTTTCTATAATATGGCTTTGTGGCGTAAGATAACAACGAATACCTACCCAACGGCAAATAATACAAAAAGGGGGCAAACTTGAGTATAAACAAAATTAAAGTTAATTCAAAAGTGCATTATATTCAACCGAAATGTGGATATAATAGCACTGGTGATATCTGTTGTTGTTTCCTTGGGCTTAATGCCACGCAGGACAACACAAGGAATTATGAACGAAGGAATCGGATAAAGGCTAACATAGCTGACTTACAAGTGCTGGCTTCGAGGAAATGCAGCGGTTTTCGATCATTGTTGGTCCCGGCACAAAATGTACACACACGCTTCTGTTCACACGTTGGAGGGTGAGCGGGTGGTTAGGACAAAGACGCTAACGTTTAACATATGTTGACCAGGAAAAAAGAATGGTCCAATTTACGAGGATGTAACAGGCTTATTATTTTAAGTTCTTTTGACAATACATATAGCGAGATAGCCCTGAAGACGTTTCATGAACGGGACATCAACGTTGCTAACTCCCACACATATTCAACTTAGTAATGCGATTGTCCTAAATACTTAATTCTTATTATTGTGAGCATTTACAACAATGTGTTGTAAAAGTTAGGCTGCAAACAGCTGAATTTCAGCAATTTTGTTTTATTTATACTCCAACCAAGTGTTCCATTTCGTGACACGACATAATATTCAAATCATTAAATTACCAAGTTCCTAAATCAACCAACACGACTACTTTTTAATATTTATATGTCGGCCACTCCCTGAAGAAATTAAACAATATTTATAAAACCCGGACCATGTTCTAAACCTAAGTTAACAACGCATTACACTCCAGATGCATACGAATATTCACGTCAAAGCACAACGTGATTGATGTGTGTCCCTAGAAAACGCAGCAAATTCGGAAACGGTCACGCAGAGTGTGCATTCCCAGCAGTATGACCAAGGGTAGTAGAATATTAGACCAGCGGGTCGAACTCTGGACATGCAATAAGCTAATCCATGAACGTGCAGTTTTGATTTCTGGGTGTGGCTTATCCATAATCGTAATGGTATTAATATCAATATCGATAATGCCGTTACTTTAATAACGAATTCGGCCCCTATTAAAAGAGCTGATTTCGAAGCAATTACGTTAAAATCCAAATAAAACACACTGCGGGCGTTTTGGGTCACACCACCGCGCAAATGAGCCATAATTATGCAATCCATCGCCGGTAATTTAAAAAGCAGAATGTTAAATGCAAAACAGCGGGGAAGTTACTACAAGGACACCCTAATACCTCCACCAACAGCTTTTCATTTATCAAAAAAAGCAACACTATGTACTTTACTGAACAAGCACACTAAAACGATTTAATAGAATTTGTTGACAGACACCAAGGTCGGTTTGTTATATATGCAGAAGGAATAATTGAATACTTTGAACGTATATTCCAACATCATCCGATTTAAACATAAAAATTCTGTCCATTACAGCACTAACTTTTTAACGAATATGCTGGGAATTCAACAAATGGTGCATGGAATTTTAGTGGCAACATTTGATTTAGCTACGGAGTACCTTCATTCAAACATAATGTGGTATTGGAAACATTATCTATTGCATATAAATATATTACACACTTTCTAAATAAAAGCATTTAATAAGAGCCTGTAATTGTTGTAAATTCTCGAATAGCTATTACTTTGCGACTACGTGTTTATGGAACTATTTTATTTTCCACTATCAAAGCTTTTTGTTTTGGATAAATAACTTGGAGTATTTTCATAATGGTAGCGTTCATAAAAAAATAAATGATAGCAAAACCGCTCTACATCCATGAGTAACCATAGGATTTGGCAGATAGGCTTAATACACTGACCGACAAAAAAGAAACGAACATATTTTATAAAAGTCCCCTTAATCGCATGTTTTATAACTAAATAGAAATCTAAACTGATTTTACTAGTTATCAATGCTTTAATATGGTTATTCCATTCCAAAATGTTTGTTATTATTTATTTATGATAAAATGCAACTAGGCTTATGTTCGCTGTTTTTGGAACTGCGTTTTAGAGTTAATAAAAGTTTTAAAGCGTTAACAATGTCGTTAACGCGATCTGGAAGAAAAAGAGCGATAACGTAATTGATGATCGTTTCATTGTGCACAACACTAAGGGATCGCAGATCAACAGCGAGTCAACTTCAACATCGCTTGCTAACAGCGCGAGGGGTTGAAATAAGTGAGAGGTGAGAGGACTTCGTGAAGGCCTGCTACAGGCTCATAATTGTTACCCAAGCATCGAAGGACACATATTCAGATTGGGCGACTACATGAAAATTGGACTCCTCGCCAAAGGAATGAACGATCTTTTACGGTGTGAGCTGACAATTCCTATACGCACATATACCGACCTCATACTTGTGTAAAATAGTGATTTGGATACCCACAGATATGTGGAAGGTATTCTTCAGGAAGTCGTACTATTTTCCCATTTTATTAGATATGGCATAGTATCAAAGCACAACGCCAGACCACGCGTTACACGAGTCGTAACTGAACACCTGTTTCAGGTTGGCATTCGAAGACTTGGTTGGGCAGTATGCAGTTCGGGTCTTAATCCGATTTATCGTTTTTTGGGATGAACTCCAGAAGCGGATTCGTAGTCGTCCAGACATGCCAGAGACTCCTCAAGAGCTAGCTAAAAGTTAATCTCTCAAAAATAAAAAATCACCATTAGTCAACCGAAAGTTAACATGTAAGATAACTATGTCACAAATTAGTTAACCATAGAAAAACCTTAAGGCATCGTCAAGGTCGCTAAAAGGTTACTAATGAAAGATGTCCAAACGATAACCTTGAAAATAATCTTTTGAGCACTTTGTTGACATACCATTAAGTTAACCGTTATACTATCTCTGAAGGATAACCATATTGACGATAAATAAGTGAACTGTGAAACACAACAAAAAGTTAATTGCTCATTCTGTCAAGAAACGCCCTTTAAGTCAATCAATATCTACATCAAATCAATCTTAACCTTAACATCCAAGACACTGTTTTTTACTGTGACTTCCTAAGTCTTTCTGTGGACTTCCGGGCCAATACTTTAGTAGGGGATTTTTTAATTAATTATTAATTGTTTGTTGCCTTACTTCGTTGAAATGCATACTTATATTTCAATAATAATAATAGGCAATTTTAACAAGTATTTATTTTTATTTTTGTTTTATACGTATTTCGACATACAATATGTCATTATCAAAAGCATTAAATGAAGTAAACATTTGTAGTAGCTAGGGTAACAGCACACTGGATCTTGGTTTCGGGTTTGGCTCAGGTCTTCTATTCCAAAACTTCCAATAGCGGGGAATTTATGAGCTCAATTTGCTCATTCATTGATGGTGTTTGTTAAATTGTGTTTGAGAATTTGATAGGCCTCGAGTATATCCAGTTTACGTTTATCATCACAGAAGTGTAAAAATGTTATTATATTATTTGATGTCAATGCATGATTGTGTTCTAATAAGTATTTAGTATAGTTAGATTTTTCTGGGTGTTTATATTTGTATGAGTGTATCTGTTCTTTGTATCTGGTGTCAAAATTTCTAATTGTTTAACCTACATATACATAATTACAATGTGAACAGTTTAATTTGTAAATACCTGATTTTAAAAAATCGCTAGTTCTGTCTTTTGCGTTGAAGGTGTTGAAAGTGTTTTTTGTTGTTTTATAACTTACTTTAAATGTACTTGATTTGATTATAATTTTAGCAATTTTCTCCCATATCGCACCAAAATAAGGAATTGATATATTTAACATTTTCAGAATGGTCTTTAGAATATATTCTTTGAATTTCTAGTTTATAATCTTTCTTTTTGATTAGTGTCTCTATCAGTTTTGTGTTGTATCCATTACTGTGTGCAATTTGTTTAATAATCAAAATCTCTTTGGTGTAATCAGTGTTACTTAGGGGAACTGTTAAAGCTCTATGTATCAATGACCTAAACCAAAACTATACAGTTTAATAATAATACATAAACCCCAAATGCCTATACACCAGTAGTCTCATACATAAACGCACCCAATAATGTAACTACAAATGTTTACAACATTAATAATTGCTTTTGAAAATGACATTTTGCATGTTGAAATACATATAAAGCCAAATAAATAACGTTGAAAATATTATTATTATTATTTGAAAAATATGATTGCTTACATTATCAAAAAGATGAGATTAGAAATCCAACTGTAATAAGAAAGAATATGTGTCACAAGATAGAAAGCAGCAAATATTCGAAAAACAAATTTTTATCACAAACGATCAATTAACAGAACGTATTCCCTCAACATCTGGTGTAAAAGAAAGATGTATTCTCTGGCTAATACGAGCCCCTCGTCATAATAATTCGTCCAATGCAAGTTTTAATGTTATTGTTTTAGAAAAATTCAAATACCCTTAATTAAAATTGATGACAAAACCTATAACGAAATCATATAAGGAAAATTAGTAGCCGACGTCATAATAGTTCGTCCTACAAATTTTTTTTTTATTATCTTCTATCAGTTGTTGCGAAATATACAGCAAATGCAAACTATTGCGAATTGTCAAACACTATGCTAAAATACTATGCACAGAGGTTAGCAGAACGACAGAGAACCAAACAACAGACGGCGGCGTAACAGAAGAACAAAGAAACGAAGAAATAAATGCACCATCCCTAGAAGAGGTCCAACAAGATATAAACAGTATGAAAAATAATAAGGCACCAGGAGAAGACGGCGTAAGAAATGAATTGATAAAATACGGGGGAGAAAAATTACACAAAAAGATACACACACTAATTGAGCAAATATGGAAACAAAACGAACTGCCAACAGATTGGATGTATACTGGGATAATACACAAAAAAGGAGACAAGGAAGATTGTGCAAACTATAGAGCCATAACACTCCTGAATACGATGTACAAACTGTTCGCCAGTCTACTCAACAAAAGAACTGAAAACACACACAGAAAAAATACTGGGGGACTACCAGAACGGATTTAGTCTTGGCAGATCCACGGTTAATGCAATACATGTACTAGAGCAAATCTGTCAAAAATCTTGGGAATACAACAGAAATAATTTTCATTGACTTCAAAAATGCGTTCGACAAAGTAAACAGAAAGTTACTAATACAAGAAATGAAACTTTTGGGAATACCACTAAAAATAACACAACTAGTAGAAATAATTCTCACGGCACAAAAACGGAAGAGTTCATAAATATTATAACAGACCAAGTTCAGACAATAGCTTATGCAGATGACTTTGCAATAATAGCCAAGACAAAAGAGGACCTTATAGATGCAATACAAAGACTGAACAAATAAGCAGTAAAGTTAGGCCTACAGATAAACGAGCAAAAAACAAAATACATGAACTACGGAAGGAATAATACCACAGATATACCTTTACAAATACAACTACACCTTTAAAAATGTCACAACTATCTAGGAGTAACAATAGAAAACGGAAAGAAAAGAGTAAAAGAAAGAATGTAGAAAGGAATCAAATCTTATAATATTAACAAATCACTACTAAAAAACAAAAACCTAACGAAAGCAATAAAAATAACAATTTATAAGACATTAATAAGACCAACCATCACCTACGCAACAGAGACCATCGCACTAACTAAACTGGATGAAGATCAACTGAAAAAATTAGAAAGGAGGATAGTAAGAACACTAGTAGGACCAAAAAAGACAGAAGAGGGAGAAAGAAGATTAAGGACAAACCAAGAGGTATTAGAAGGAGAAAATATAATAAAACACATGAAAGCGTAACGTCTAAAATGGTTAGGGCACATCATGAGAAGAGCATCAACGAATATATTACAAAGGATAACATACTGGAAACATCTTCAACAACGAGAAAGAGAGAGACCAAGAATAAAGTGGTGGGACAACATCGAGGAAAATTTAAAAAAGATGCAGGTACAAAACTGGAAAAATTGTAGGTACAGATAGGAAAAAGTGGAAGGAAATAGTCAAGAAAGCCAAGACACATGAAGATTTATAATGGAAACGGTAGAGGAATTATACACCTCAGAAAATGAATCGTACATTTTCCCCAACCTGGGAGAAGAAGCCATAATCCTAAGGATTGTAAGGCTTCATGATGATGACGATGATAGATATTTGTATAAACAGATAACGATCATGTGCGTGGATGGAATTAATTAAACAATTGTTGCTGCGACATACACCTAATCGGTGGTACTATTAATTATATTTGCATAACGCGATCAAATAATTTAAAAAGTAAAGCAGACGATAAGAGTAATCACCCGCGATTAAAGTGCAAAAAATCATGTAAAAAAACATGGTTGTTCTTATAATTAGGGAGCGTTGAAGCATGCATTTGCATATTTCTTTACATTAGCTTCTAAGTTTTCCTTTATTATAGTGTCACAACCGAATGTCAACATTCAAAAAAATGTACAAGTCGTATTCATCAAAACCTAATTTTCTGTAGGTTAATTATTTTCGACTTACATTATACATGCTTTGCATAATATATTATAATTAGCGTATGATTTGTGACATCTATGCAACAATAAACACATTCAAGGCAGTCAATAATTTAAAATGCAAAATCAGATATTAACGCAAAAATAGGTTAGCGTAACGAGATTTGAATAATATGCTAAACCGTAGTATGTGTTTGCCATCAGGAGCTTGCAAAAAGTGTATTTTCTTGAATTTAATGTGCCGCAGCGAGACTGACCCGTAAACCTCACGAAAATATTGACTGACCACGAAATACTCCAGAAGGCGCACGTTGAGAAAGGCAAAGCTCGCATGTTCACGCTTTTCACACTGGGAGTACTTGCTAAAAGCTCAATGAAAGCTCATTTGGAATTGATTCCGAAGGTGTTTATGCGACTCCCATAAAGCTAAACGCGACTTGCGTGTTCTGTTCCGGTAATTTTCTTAAATGTCTTTGGAATTTTTTTAATTATGTGAATGAAACGATTATTAAATTTACAAGTTAAATTTCTAATTGCTGTAAAGTGGTTGTGGTTGATTCATATCAAGCATCGCCGTTCATTTAAATTACGTTGGGAAACTAAAAAATAAGCCGTTCTCTGTTCTGTTTCGTTTTTAATCATAAATTTCCTGATAAAATATTTATTTTTCAGTGAAAAGTAAATTACGACTTAAAATTTTGGTACTAACCGTTGAAGTTTGACTTTAATCTCAAAATTTTGTACTAATAGTCAAAATTTAAAAGGCAGAGACAATTCCTAGATTAAAATCGATATTCCAATTTCAAATTGACAATTTAGACTTTCATCTTAAAGATTGTACTGCTATACTGCCATTTTAAGTAATTTTCCAAATTTCGCTTCTAATTTCCGAATTCTGCTCTTTAGACTTGAATTTTCAGTTTCTAATCAAAATATTGAAAAGAAATTTCGTATGTAATCTCAACGTCTGCGATCCTGAAATTTTATTGCACAGTCCAAATTGTGTCCCTAATTTCAGAATTTCTGTTTTTAAGTTCAAACTTCAATTGGAATTCGGTAAGACGACGGTACTATTCTATTCCAAAGCGTAAATTTTTAATTTGATCCTAATATTTGCATCATAAATTACATACATTTAATTTCAGCACGGGCCGTTTTAAGTTGCAATTTTGAGTTTAAAATCCATACGACCAAGAAATTTCATTTCAGAATCTCTTTTCTACTCAAAATTTTAATATTTATTACCAATTTCACTTATCGTTTCAACGTGAAACTGAATCTGATCGTAAATTCAACTTTAATAGCAAAATATTATTGAAATTGCAATTTATAATCAAACTTGCGATTCTATTCTTGAAAACCACACATTCTTGAAGATATCGACTTACAATATCTCAAAATTGTGACTATACTTTTGAAATTTTACTTCATACTCCTAATTTCGCCAATAATGTGAGAGCTACTAATGTTAATATGAAAGTTCGAGTTTAAAATCGATAGAATTATGAAAATTTCGATCTTCACGCGGATTTCGCAACTTTATTCTTTCTAAATCATTCCTTTAACAAATCTTCCGTTTCCACTCAATTTCGATTATAGTTTCTACTTGAATTGTGTAGTTTCACATTTAAAATCACATTTGAACGGAGATTCTATACCGACCTGGCAGTTCAAAATTAAATGTAAACTTTTAACATCCACAAACCATTATATTCGTTTTCCTGTCCATACCGGGGCTTACGGCCGTCTACCAGAACACGGGAAAGCGAACTCTAGCCAATGTAAAAGGTAATGTTTGTAATATTCGTCAAATAAATTGGTTAGACTTTTGGCATTGTTCTAATTTTAGGTAAATTATATACAACTTGACACTAGGGCGGTGCACATTATAGTCCTACATGAAAGTAGTTTGTAACAAGTTGAAAAATGTTATAAATTAAGTTCAAGTAAATCATAAACGCATGTTCATTTTACCTTATTTTTGCACTTGTAACAATATTTTATCATTTCATGTTCTTATGATTTTTTATATAATTTTATATTTAATATTAATATTTAATTCAGTCTTGAATACGTTGCATACTAGTTAAAAACCGCAAGTTAACAGGTCGCCCATTTACGAAGCTACGGTGACAACTAAAACATCAATTTTAGGTTATTTTAAGTCAGTTTAAAGTCTAAATGATGAGTAGTTACACAACAAATAAGAAATAAAAAACTTCGGGTTTTAAATCGGTATGTAATAATTACTTCGAAATGTCGAGGTTTGACAAGTTAATTTCAGCTTCAAATTTGACCATTTCTTATTAATTTGGTATTGTGAAGTCAAAATTTCCATTTCAATTCCGAATTCAAAATCTTTATTTCGACTCAAATCTGTTAAATGTTCTTAATAAAATTGGTTTCTAATAGATAACCAATTCGAAAGGATTTATATAATATTACTTTTCGTGTTGTAGCTCCTATTGTTAACCAGCTCATGTTCGTCGTGACGGTTTTTTAAATAGATAACTCCGTCATGCATGTTTGCATATGTGTGTAAAGAAAAGCAACGTCTTACTTAAGTAAAATAATAGGACGTGGACGGGATTGTACTGTCCTTGTTCTCTTATTGTTATTACATGCAAACCCGTCATTCTCGAGGACCTTGCCCAAAATATTTAAGCGCTATTTCGTATTCGCATTATCAGGATACCGATTATGTTTTTACATTTTGGTCTAATAATCTATGCGCATAAATTATTTTTATGCCCTTCTGAATATGCATGTTTATTAACAATCAATAATCAGAAAAGGGAGACATTGATCGTTCCTCAGAGAGGAGCAAGGTAAGTGTGAAAAATGATTTTCTTTACGTGCAACGTTGCACCAGATCTTAGGAAAATAACAGAAAAACACGATCTCTGATAACGGTTCACCTCCAACGGGTCAACCACTTCGAATCACGTCATCCACTTTTCCCCACCCTAGAACAGCCCTCTGTTTTCGACCTTGAGATCCCCACTACCCTTCATTAGCACATTCAATCATAAATTATTTATCAAACTACGAATCATTCGCGTCACAGCTACTTTTGCCCTCATTCCAAGGGTGGAATTAGTCTAAGGCAGGTCGGGCATACGCGTTTGTGTTCCGTTCGGCCGTGAGTTCGGTTTTGGTTTCTTCAAACGCCAAAATACTTTCTCTTCAGTTTTGGGCACTTACATGAAAGACCGATGCTTGATATCGATTTTGAGGACGAAGAAACCCCTTTCGCTGTAGTGTCGTTGCCCACAATGGTATGAATTACGTGTTGTAGTTTACGTGCTTGTTACATTTTTATTGCGCAGTATAATTTCGATAACAGCTATCTAAAGAACGATTTTTTTCAGCCGGCCAGTTATGGGAAAAAGAACGGAATATGGTACGCGGCCCCTGGAGGTCAAGGTTGGAGCAAAGCCGTCAGCAGGAAGGCCTCCATAGTGGAAGCAGATGCGCCTCCACCTGGGGGAGGGGGAGGGCCAGCCATCAAACCTAGTTCTGGAAGAGTCATCCGCATCATCAACAACATGGACCATACAGTACAGGTAAACTCTTCTTATCCAGAAGTATTTTTTAAATAGATTTCCCCTATAAATTCTTCGACAGTGTCGGGTACTCCTCAATCTGCGAACAAGCCAACCATTCGAAGAAGTGCTTGAGGATTTGGGCCAAGTATTAAAAATGAGCGGGGCCAAGAGGATGTTCACCGTAGCAGGACAAGAAGTGAGAAGCTTTTCTCAGCTTAGGAACGAATTTGCGGATGAAGACACATTTTATCTGGGTGTTGGTACGATCGGAGCAGGAGTGATGTTATCTCCAGCGAGAAGATCTCGATCCCGAGCCCCTCAACCTGCCGTTGTAGAAGATATCAGTAAACAAAGAAGAGCAAGGAGTAAAAGTCGACCGAGAGCTTTGTATGCGCCAGAAAACGAAATTATTAGGACAAATGGTGAGTTACGACGTTTTCAGTTTTCAACAATTTCAGTGTGACTCTCGCAGATTATACTCTGTTAGAAGTGCTAAAGGAAGAACCCGTTCGAGTTACGATTAGAGGGCTTAGGCGAACGTTTTATCCTCCCATTCACCACGCGCCCATCGACAACACGCCGCCCGAAAAAAAATTGCAATTAGAGTGGGTGTATCCTTATAAAGCTGATTAGTTTAGAAAAGGTCGTAAAATGGAACGATAAAGAGGTAAAAGGGCGCTTAATTGCGATTAGCGTGACCAATTGCAGTTCCGCAATTATAAATGCGGAAAAGGCATGCCACATAACAATGCCAATTTAATAATGTTTTTATTTTACATTCTTTATATGCATTTTATTCGATGACTATTGTGAAAGAGTTTTAAAGCAATTAGATCTAATATTTAATTTGAAAATATTCCTCTATTTCTATGAAATTTTAACAGCACAAAATTAAGAAATGGAAAAGTAATTTTAATTAGACGTAGTGAAATGGTTTTATTATGAAGGAGAAAATTCTTGATAATAAAAAATTAATAAATCTTTCTTTCCAACTTATCGGACGACTGATCGTGCTAATGTGTCGAAACTACTGAAGTATATTCCACTGGACAATAGTTGATATCCAGATTTCCATTTTACGCCAGCACCACAATTCAAATGTGTTGATTTTTAGTTTGTCTGTTTCTCTTAGTGTCGAGGCTTCTGCTGCATAACTAGTGTTCGCATTATTCTTATTTTGGTGGTGGTCCTGATGTTTCTATCTTTCCAAATTTTAATAAGTTTTGTTGCGGCTGTTTTTGCTAGAGCGGTGCATTTTTAAACTTCTTCTGTACATCCACCTGCATTGCTGATACAGATACCTATTTAGATTAAGTGATCAACTATTTCTATATTACCGAAGATTCTTTGGCGTTTACACTCGCCCAACCTATCAATAATCATAATTTTGGTTTTATTATAGTTTTAACCAACGTTCTTGCTCTCTCGTTCCAGTTTACTTAGCAAGGCGATCATTTCGACCTCTGTTTTTGATAGTAGCATCATCTTCGCAGAACAAAACATTTGGCCGCTGCCGTTTTGGCGAGTCAATTTTGACACCGGGACATTTGGGCGCCGTTCTCATTTTATTATTATTACAAACTTGTATTAAATACATACATACAAACGAACAAGTAAAACTAAATTTTAGTTTTGTATGTTAAGGTCAAATCCCTTGGAACGCTGGAAAACAACCGCAAGATACTCGTTTAAGGCAATATTTTTATTCAAAATTTTTATAAGAAGTAAAAAACATGTTGCCACGTCCACCACAGAAAAGGGGAAAATAATGCCGCCCAATGACTAACCGGAAAAAGTACATTTTAATAAATTTTAAACACGAAACAGATAATGTGTTACGGGCCAAACGAGCTTTTTCGTCGACCCACAACCGGATAGGTGGAAAAAGGCCTTCAGCTTAGCTCAGAGGGGTAGGGGGGATTCACGGAAATCGCTTACGGGAGGAAATCTTCCTGTTTGTGTACAGAGTGGGTCAAAATTACGGGGCGCCACCTTCCAAATCACAGCTGATTGCAGGTTCTCGTGGAAGGCCGAGAAGCCGACAGCTTACGGGAATAGAACTCACCTTTATTGTGCCTCCCTCCTGTTTAGAAAGCTTGCAAAATTCATGCATACACAAATACAAATTAAAAATAATAAAAGATGTAATGAATTTTAAAACACATATAATTAATCCACTGGAAATGATAATACAAAAATGACGGCAAATGGTAATTTAATAGCCCTATATTACAAATAGTCAATTTCAGCGCTCAAGAGGAGAGACTCGCCGTCGCTGGCGTACGTTAAATTGTCCAAACGACTACGTGGCCAGTGGTGTCGGAGCTTACACGAATAACACATATATATATATATATATAATTACTCTTTACATTTAGTAATACAAAAAAGGACAATCGGTGACTGAAAGTCGCTTCTTGTTGCATAAAAAAAAAGGTTCAATCGCTTAGAATTTTGCAAGTTACCGCGTAAAAGGTTTCTATTTCATAACACAAACTGGTTGTTTTACCTTGCATTTCGATGAATGGAATCGAGAGAGAGGCAGGCACAATTCTGGGGTATTTTCAGGTCCGGTACATAGACGTTCTTCGGGAAAATTTCGAGACGAAATATTTGCTGCACAACCCTCGTAGTTTGTCGCAGCGGCACATGTACAGGAACAACAAATGGGCTCGATAATAATCCGCCAAAGGCGATCGGCAAATTCGAAATGAATTGCCTTTCCAGGGATAAAAATTCCAGCATGTTTTCTTTTAAATCCGACACTTGTCGATATTCTGTTCACTCCACGGTGAATACGAAACTATAAGCGATGGATTCCCATCGAAAACCAATATCCGCCCCTGCAGTACTTAATTTCTTAACGGCCCCCGTAGATAAAATTTGGTTAGACCGGAGTCGGCGAAGATGGAAGGTTGACTGAGGATCCAAATGCAGCGCGAACATGCGTTGGTCAAAAATATTACACCACATGGAGAAATACGATGAAATAGTTCTGGAAAGATCTGAAACTTAAATTCGCAGAAAGCGTCCAGGGTCAGGGGCAGACAAAACATTAATCGGCAAATCTAGCCTACAAAGGGAACTTTCAAAGGGTTTGCGAAATTGGCCCCAATAACTCAATCTTAAAAAAATAATATAGCGATTGACTTAAGAATTGCAATTAAAATAGAATTTTGATTCCTATGAAGCGGCAATTAAAGTATGACTCTAATCCAGACAGAGCGGCACAATTTAAATGAACATAACAAATGGTCATTAGTTAGAAGTAATTTTGAACCGTGTATAACGAGCAATAATAGTATAATTAATGAGGCAAGCGTATCGCTAATCATGTAAAATATAAATATGTTAAATTAGTTTTATTTTACTTAAACTTTCGAAAAAGCCAACACAGCGGCGCCCAAACGTCACGTACCCCATCTGGGCATCTAAGATTTGTAAATTTCGTACACCCCAATTTTCTAGTACCTTCGTCATAATGTATTCGCCATATAAATTGATAATAAAGACGACAAAACAGATTCCTGCCAGGCGCCTTTTTGCAGGGTAAAGTTCTTAGAATTTCTATCGTTTAGATCGAGTTAGTTTCATAGAGCTATTTGATTAAATCCACAAAATGTGGTGGTATACCCATTTTCTAGTAATCTTTCCCACAATTGTGACCATATGACACAGTTTAATGTTTTTGAAGAGTAGCTGAAACACAGGAGAGCTAATATATTAAACTCCCTGCATTCCTCAATCAATTGACGCACTCTCAATATTTGATCGCCGGTTCCTCTGCCTCTCATAAATCCCGCTTGTGCTATCGTGGGGTAGTTCTCACATTTCAGTTTGTAGCCCTTCTTATAGAAGGCAATAAGAATAGAGTTAATCCAGTCGTCGGGCCAAAGACTAAATATCCATATCTTGTTACATATCGCTGTTAATTGAATGATTGATTTGAAAGAGCGAGATCGAGGACGCGGTTTTCCAAGCATCCCTATGCACTGCAACCATCATGCGCTTATTATACACTCTTACTAAGAATTTTGCCAATCTGGGGTCATTCCAACTCCAGTAGTGATTTCTAACGTGTCACACATCGCAGTGGCACGGTACCTACGGCTTTACTTCTTATCCGACAGAAGACCCAATTTCAAATTTCTCCCTTCTAGAAAAATCTCACCAACCTTGGCCAAGTTCGATCCCGCGTGCCTCGGATCTAAAGGCAAATACGCTAACCACTAGACCACCGAGGCCGGCTCATATCGCTGTTACTATTAAAATGCCGGCTTCATCGAATTATTTAAACATTTCGGAACTGATTTCGTCTTACCGATACCTCTGCTATTGCTAAGATTAGTTATGGCGTTTTCAACTTCACTTTTAAGAATATAAGTTCGAGCTCAACTCCTTATGTCGGCTGGGTATGTTCTGATGAGGCAACTCCTTTTTATAAAGGCTTATACAGTATTGCTGCCATCTCTATAGGATGTTATCGATTTCGTACATTGTTTCCGTTTCCTCTTCTACGGTCTAGGTATGTAGCAAAACATTGCTTGTTATTTCTTAGATTTTCTGAAAAAGGTCTCTGGTGCCATTTGTATTGTGATTTGTCTCTATTTCCTTGCATATATTGAAATAGTAGTCATTCTTGTCTTTGCGACAATTTTTTTGGATTTCCCTGTTGAGGTTCTGTAGTCTTTTCGGTTTTTCTTCCTAGTTTGATCCTACCGTTTTTAAACGTTACCTTTCGTTTATCAAGTTCCAGATTAAGTTTTTAATCCACTGTTTCTTCAGAGTTCTTTTATCTCTTGCTTGTTATAATCCTTGATCCTCTTGTTTTGTGTTAATTACTATCGTGTCTATATTTTTCCACATTTTCGAACATCTTCGATTTGGACTTGTGTCTCTATGTCCGCTGCTCTAGTTTTTGTTAAGATTTTTTAATGATAATTATCTTGAGGTGGATCATTAGTTCTACTATTGGTTGGCTGGTGGTAAAACCCACAGTCAGCTCCACAGCAAGTTCTGATATTTTCAATAGTTGATTTGCATCTTGTGCTGATACGAGCATAATCACCGGGAAAATTCCATGTGTATCATCGGCTAATATTATGTTGAGTATAGCATAGGCCACGGTTGTTTCCAAGCAGTAACTTTTGGCCACTTACTTTTTAGTTCCTATATGAAATTTTCCGACATAGGTCGATATATCGTCATCATGGATTGTGCATTCAATTTTAGCATTAAAATCACCTTGTTAATTTTATTTCCCGTGTAGGAGTTCTCCTTATAGTATCCTCCAAACACATATAAAAGTTATCTATTTCTTTTTCGTTGGCTGAGGAGGTACGAGCATATATTTGCACAACGTTAGGTCGAATTGGTTTGGTATCTAATTTAATTGTCATCATTCTGTCGTTAATTGGGTTGAATCCCATTCCTTTGAGAGCATGAAAGCTACTTCATTTCTCCTTTCATTGTCATGCTCAGTAAAGTATATTGTGTTGCCCTCGCTTGTACGGAAATATCCCGATCCCTTCCATTGAGTTTGTTGCTGTTTTCTTTTGAAATATAGCTAGCTTTTCAGGCTGAAACAGACCTTGTGCGTTCCACGTACCGATCTTAATTTTCAGACCACAGAGACTACTATAGGCAGTGCTCTTATCTGGATGTACCATTACCGAACAGGTTCACTAAAGTAACGCCAGCAGTAGTACAGAACAGAACTGCTGCCTTCCATTCAAAACTAAAGAAACCAGTCTCTCCGTACGGGAACCAAACTAACCATTAAATGGTTTTACTTAATCTATATTTCAACCACCGAATCTGAGACAAACGTTGCTGCTAGTTTTGGTCCGCTGCGGGTATTTTATTTCCCAGGTACTCACCATTAGTTGAGTAGTGTTTTAAACAAATGGTGAAGCCAACACTTGCCACTTATATTCGTTAATTCGCTGTTCCAAAAGCTGTCTTTGTTAGAAATACAGGGAAGCTTCTTCCTTTTCTTCTTCTCAGCTTCTCAGGGTCCACTGCTGGACATAAGCCTCCTCCATTTATGGAGGGATGTTGGCATTTACAAGGCCACGCTTGCCATTGCGTGTTTGCCAGGGGAGGATGTAGGTATGGATTGGATGTGAGTTTTTTGTAGGATCTGGGGATTTTGGACGTGTAGAATCCCTCGGTGATTTGGGGGTGAGGGAGAAAGCACGGCTCGCATGGACAGGGTCGCTTCCCTGAAGTAGGCCTATCTCCGCCGGGATCGCGGAGAGTGTCTACCTGCTACCATAGGAAAGACTTACCAAGGAAAATTTGTTACTGCTTCAAAAAAATACTCTCCAATTTTGGGAAAAGCTCGAGTTCCTTTTTTTATGTTGTAGCTAAATCAAATAAAATTAATCCTCCCATTTCAAGAAGCTTTTCGAGCTATCAGAAAATCCAAAACCATTAACTAATGAATATTCTCTTATCACCATTGTTTTCATAGTTGAATTTTCCTTAATATTCTCCCAGTTATGGTTTTCGCGGATCGGACTCGCGCAAAAACCTGTGGGTTTTACCAACTGGAGAACTACTATATTTTGTAGCAGCTATCGCTGTAATGTATGATCGAGACGAAGAAACCCAACGGCATTACATCGGTCACACAGAAGACATTCAATGGTTCGTTAAGCATTATTTTAGTTCTCGGGCACTGACTTAAAATGAAACTTTAACAGCATGGACTTGCATCCATCGCGGGAAATGGTCGCTTCCGGTCAAAGAGCCGGAAGGAATAGAAAAACACAGGCCCATATTCGAATTTGGAGTACCGAAACGCTACAAACGTTATATGTTTTCGGCATGGGCGAATTTGAAGTTGGAGTAGCTGCTGTCACGTTTTCACAATTGGTATGAATAAATTACAGCATGGATTTTCTCTGCGTGCATAAATGTGTTCTTTTGTTTTATAGAACGGGGGAAGTTACGTAATGGCCGTCGATGGAGGGCGAGAAAGTATTCTTTCTGTTTGGCAGTGGCAGTGGGGGCACTTGCTGGGAAAAGTGGCCGTAAGTTTCACTAAAACAATTTAATATTTGTGTTTCTGTATTCAAATTAGTAAATTTTCATGCATTAAAGTGATACGTATCATAGTTTTCCGCAAAATGCAAATTGCCATCGATTATTATGTACAATTATATTTGTTTAGCATGCAGTAAAGTAGATCTGCACTTTTGTAAAACAGTGGTTTCAGTATCGCCCATCTGAGCAACACTTTATAAATCATACAGATGTTATTCTTTTAATTTATACAAGCGGAAAATCTTATTTTTCCACTTATCACGTCCTGAAAGTGATTTACGACAAGCGATGCTTTCAGTTATTATATAAGTACGCACCAGGAAGATTTAATTAATGATACAAACTCATGCAACTTCCGTTCGGAGTAGGAAACCACCGGTATTATTGCGAAGACAAAATTTTTGTAAATAGAAACGTCGTGTTTTGCTTAATTCATTCACAGGAAATTTACATAAATATAGGGGTTTAGAGAACGTATTTCGCATAACGACACCCTACTCAATTACTTGCAAAGTTCATAGCTACCTTGAACCCGAAGCCTTCTACATAAAAAAAGAATTTATTTCGACAAATAACATGTTTATAACCAATTGCAATCAAAAATAATTAGTTTTTTTGCAACAAAATCTTTAACATAATATACAGGGTGATTGGAGAGTAAACCCCAATATTTGGGGATTCGGTTCCAGTGATTAAAATAAACAAAAAACGTACTAAAATCATAGGTCCGATTCTCATCCGTTTCAGAGATATCCAAGCATTTCCCCAGCATAGCTTTGTTTAACTTAAATCGCTACCAGTTGTTACTTCATTTTAAGTATACCGTGCTAAACAGTTATACCTGCTTTGTAATAATCCGATTTGTTTTGACGTTTGTGAGTGGAAGTAAGATATTACATAATTTCACAATGACTGCCACATTTATTTACTTCACCAAGAATAAGCTAATATGATTACCATTTATGAAGACTGCAACGCAGGCGCCAATCGTGCAGTTTGCTAAGTATCAACGTCGCTATCCCAACAGGAAAGTGTCGAACAGAAATGTATTACAGACAGTCTTCGTAAATTCAAGTAAAACTAAAATGTTTCCCAAAGCAAAAATCGTATCTGAAAGTCAAACTAGTCCTGGTGTGGCGGTAGAACAAGAAATTCTTAATAACATGGTACAGCGGAACCCAGGTGTAAGTACAAACCGCATTGCAGCCCACCTTCAAATTAATCACACTGTGGCATGGATAACTATTCATAAAAATGGTTTAAAACCTTTCTATATTCAGCGCGTCCAGAATCTTCAATATGTTGATAATGCTTTGAAGCTGCAATTTTGCAATTGGATAAATGAAAATTGTAGACTTTACAGATACATTTTGTTCACCGATGAAGCTCAATTTACTCGTGATGGACTAAATAACTGCCACAACGAACATCGCTGGACAGATGAAATTCTGCATGCTACGGTCGAAAGTTAATTTCAGCATCAACTTGTGGTGTAATAATAATGTGTGAAAACATCTAAAACAACCATGAGCAACCTTTTTTTGTTCCGGACCAAATAAAAAATCAAATACTCAGTTCGGGCCGCATAAAAAATAGTTTCTTTAATTATTCTTTTTTTTTCAGTTGGGCCTATTGATAAGAAAATACGAGGGGTATTTTTAAATAAGGTCCGTTTTTTAATACGAGGAGAAATACTGTAAATATCATTAAAATATATTTTTTTCTATATTCTACATACTTTTATCTACTTTTCTACATAATTTCCATTTTTGTTCGAACATTTGTCATACCGCTCAACGAATTTTTGAATTCCGACGTCCAAGAAAATGCAGTTTTCACTTCTTCGTCGTCGTTGAATCGTTGACCACCAAGGAACTCCTTTAAGTACCGAAACAAGTGAAAATCGCTGTGTGCAAGGTCTGGACTGTAAGGTGGATGATCCAGTTGTTCACATCCAAAAGACCTGATTAGACCTTGTGTTTGTGCAGAAACATGTGGACTTGCGTTGTCATGGAGCAACATCACACCGGAAGACAGTAGGCCACGCCGTTTGTTTTGTATGGCACGCCGGAGTTTTCTCAAGGTCACACAATACGCATCAGAATTGATTGTTGTGCCTCTCGGCATAAAATCCACTAACAAAATCCCTTTCCTGTCCCAAAAGACAGTTGCCATGATCTTTCGTGCTGAAATTGTCTGTTTGGCTTTCAGTCTGGTTGGCGCCGACGTGTGTTGCCATTCGATTGACTGTTGCTTGGACTCAGGAATCATGTGAGACACTCAAGTCTCATCTCCTGTAACGATGTGGTCCAACAATTCATCTCCTTCCTGATTTTATCGAGTCAAAAACGATAAAGCACAGCTCAATCTTTTTGTTTTGTAATCGTCAGAAAGCAGTCTTGGAACCCACCGAGAACACAATTTTCGATAATTCTGATTCTACGAAACACTGGTGTACAAAACTGACCTTGAAGCCTGTGGAAATTCAATGGATAATTTTGAAATCGTGAATCGTCGGTCTTCTCGAATTTTGTTGTCCACATCACGAAGCAAATCTTCAGAAATGAGATCGGCCAGGGCGTGGCTCATCATGCACATTAACACGCCCGTTCTTGAACATTCTCCCCACTTTCGAACTTTACTGTCACTCATCGTAAACTTCACAAATGTGACGGTGAATTTCCGCTGCTGCCAGGTTTCTTGCACTCGAGAATCGAATTACGGATTGTATCTCACAGTCGGCGAGCGAAACAATTTTCTTAAACATTATAAACTTCTCCAGTTCAGCACACAGGTAGACAATACGGCTGCAAATGGCGTCTAAACGCGCGCAAAGCATACTGGGAGCAGACGCACAAGCGCACTGCGGCGATCGCGCGTCGTTCTCACTCTCATTCACAAACGGACCTTATTTAAAAAATACCCCTCATATTTATTTTCTGTTTAACGCTGTTTATTTTTTGCCGATCAAAACGGACAACCGCGAGCCGCACAAAAGACGTGAAAGGGCATCACACGGCCCGCGGGCCCCAGGTTGCTCAGCACTGACCTAAATAATCGCTTTACCAACTGTTAGATTGGCATCGGGGGGTCCAAAGAATTGACCACTAAGGTCACCAGACTAAACCCTTCGATTATTGTCTTTGAGGACAGTTAATTTTAACAACAGAAGTGGACACAAGAGAAACACTTTCTTAAATAACTCTGTAACGGGTGAGAATCGGACTTATGTATATAGAACTTTTTTGTTTATTTTAATCGCCAGAACCTATTCCCCAAGTATTGGGGGTTTCTTCCTCTCCAGTGGCCCTGTATATGGTAGGGATCATGCAATTGCAAACTTAGGTGTCCCGCGCACTGAAAACTTTTTTAAAGCAACTGTTTAATTGTTGAAATGGACTCATGTGATTTTTTAGTTGCAGCAACTGGCTTATTATTTTATAGACCCAATAAAATCGTTTACTTTGCTTGCTTACAACGAAAGCACAAACACACCCAAACTCTATGAAATCCAATTCGTACTTAGCTGTATAAGCTACTGTATGGTATACTCGCCCAGTGCGCGCGGACCAGCAATGAAGAGCAATTTTTAAGTGTTCAAACTATTTTTTCGCCCACCACAAACGTTGCCCGTGCGCAGCACACCTAAGACTGCTTTTTACATCGTTTTATGTTGGTTTGCGATATTATTTTTCAAACTTTGTTCCGGCCTTCATAAATCAACAATAAAAACATTTTTGTTATTGTTTTTCATTTTTGAGTTACATCTAGATATCAAAATTTGTACCCCGAACATAGTAAAACTGTAACCCAATATAGAGATATCTGTGTAGATGTTGGGTTGTATTTTCCAGGAGCAACGCATTTCGTCGTTCACTTCATCATTCATTCATTCAAAAAGTATGGTGAAATAAAAAAAAACAATTTAGCAAATTTTTACAGCCTAATTTTTGATGTGTCTAGTTAGATGTGTCGCTTCAAAACCTGTTCATGCTCAAAATGTAGCTATTTGTTTATTGTTAATTTTTGTATTGTTAACAATCGGTTTGTATTAGCAAATAAAATTCATTAAAAAAAGTTTCAGCGTGTGTGGAAGATTATAGGACATTTTATCTACTTTGATTTAATAATAGGTCCATTATGATACCGAAAA
>JABXWE010004962.1:0-16012 GCA_014611495.1 Limonius californicus
AATAAAAGTTGTAAACTCAAGCATAATAATTTTATTGGACAAAATCAACAAATACATACATTAATTAATTTACTGGTATTATATATATATATATATATATATATAAACTAAGCCTAGAACTATTAGTCTAAGAACTATTTCTAAAATAATTTATGATTAAAAGTTGTTCGAAATTTTCTAACAAGAAATTATGCCTTGTATCTGAAAACATATGTTTATAAATAGAAAAGCTTCTTTCTACGTCGACCGATGTAATGGATGCATTTTTTAACTTAACCCTGAATTCCAGATTGAAACTGTAGTTATTATCTCTTACTATTTCCCCTCTAAGAACTTGGTTAATTTGTTTTAAATTCAGAAACCCCTCATTTTTTTTGTATAACATTATTAAACTTTTTATTTATATGAGATCACCTATTTCACCCTTAACTTTCTTACACAATCTATCAAATTCGTTTATTATTTCAATTGACTCTGAAAGAGACATCCCTTAAGTTTCTAATTTGCGAATGGAGTTTGAAACGAAGCTATAGTTTGATTTAATAAAACAAAGACGCTGAGGCAATTCTGTCGATTTCACTAATTTTTACAATTATCCAAAGCGGCGCTGGAGTCAGTTATTTGAAGAATTACATCTTTAATACCTTCAAAATTATCGGCGTAAAAAATTGCTGCTTATAACTATGTATCCCATCTTGTAATTATCGGTTCGGGAGGCAATGTAACATTTGGAAGTCGCTCCTTATAAAACTGGATTCCCAAGTCAGCTTTCAAAAATATTTTTTTACGTTAGATACTAATTAAATCGTTAACAATGGGAAATTGATTCCTAATACTGTCGGATACACGATTTAAACCGTGAGCTAAGCAAGTTACATGAATGATGTAAACATTTTTAAATTTTGTGCTGCTCTACATCTTCGGGTAAAAAAATTTGACACCTGCACAAATCGGGCAATTGTTAAGTTATTTGTTTTTTTGAAGTTGTTAGGAAGCTATTAAATATGATTTGCTTAAAATGCCTTCATGTAAATTCCTATGTATAAATGGGTAATGTAACGGTCACATTTGCCTGTACTTTCATCTACGATTATGTAAGAAACATTACTACCCACTAATTGTCTAATTTCAGACATTATTTCATTGTAACAAGAATTTACATAATTTTTCTGTAAGGTGTTTTTGTCGTGTACATTTTGTTTACAAAATTTTTGTAAGAACGAAACATTATTTAATTTCGATAACGGTATATTAGGCGAAATTAATGCCTCACATATCTCCTTATTAAAATCTTCTTGCTCCCATTTTTTGGAACTCGTCCCTGAACATTGAGTCATGGTTTGCTGAGAACAATTGCTTCGCATCCATTTTCACATTTTGCAATATGCGAAGGAGTTTTAGTGTGCTGATCTACCAAGGATTTTCTCTCGGGGGACACCTACAACGACAAATAATTAAATATTAATATAAGAACTTTCGATACTCGTTCATGTCTTTGTTTTAGTTACGTACTTAATATACAAAATATTTTGTCGCCATCCATTACTAGTTCTGGATATGGTTTAATCAATGAAGCAATCTTTTTTGATTTACTCATTTTAGGTATATAATATTATGTATAATATTCGCAAGAGATCAACACTATCGGAGTATCGGACACGTTGTAACGACGAGAGAAGATTCTATTATAGGGTTACTTAATGATAGAAAATACTTTGCAAATTACAAAAAAATGTAGGTATGTATCTCCCTCAATATCCACCCTCAATTGATAAACAAGAAACAAGTAATAAAATGGAGTAGGTCGGTACTTCAAACTTCAAACTATCGAGAATTCCAGGCCCAGGTCATTAGCTGCCTAGCTGTGAATTTTCGGTGATCTATGTGCACTACTCGGAATTTCATAATCTTGTTTTGACCACTTGACGAACGAGTAATGCAAAAGGCCAAAATAAGCAAGTTTATGCAACTTTTGCAAAAATATGCAGCGAATGCCCAAATATGCAATATATGCAATTACTAATTAGCGTTAATTAACTCTTATCAGTGTAATTGAATAATAATTGAAAATAGACAAAGATATGCAAAAATTAAAATATATGCACTTTGCATATAATCTCTGCTCTTTAGTAATGATCCATTTATGTTATTTAAATAATATACTGATACAATTATGCACGCATTTAGTACAGGTAGATATGTAACAAAAGTTATTGCACTGCTACCTAATAAACTCAAATTATACGATTTTATTAGCTGATGAACACTTAGAGGTTCTAGGCCATTGGCTGGCCACCAATTACTGGTCGCCGTTTACTCGCCACCGATTGCTCACTGGGAAAGACTCGCCCAGACAGTCGTTCGCCATCCGTTTGCTCGACAGCCAACTTGTTCGCAGTACTAAGTATAACTGCACCAATGCAGGAGAACTAGTTTATATTTTGTTAGGCACCTTCGCTTGTAAAATAATTTAGCACGTATTTTACTTCATAATTAAAGCATTTACGTTTAGTTCCAGATACCGTAGGTACAAGGAGAGTATTATTATTTCGTTTAATAGTTTTTGATATGTTAAGGATATATTCGTTTAAAAGCCATCTGAGTCCATTTCTGTTCATTAAAATTTTTGGAAACTTGAAATACATTTTAACAATGTTTTGAGAAGTAAGAATTAAAAATAATTTCAAAATACAGGGTGTTTAAAAAACACGTTCGGATATTTTATCTACTTATAGATCTCATTAATACAAACAAAAAAGTCGTAATAAACGTAGGTTCGAAAAACGACCGTTTTCAAGATACAGCCAAATTATTTACGCAGAGTAGGAGTGCAGAATCATATTTACTACGTCTGCTATGGAAGTGGATAAAACAACATTTGTTTGAGCTTTTGTAATTGTTAATATTGTTATTGAATTTCATGTATGGTAAGGTCAATGGGAATTCTTTTGAGGCACGCCGCTTGTATGCCGAAGCGTTTCTGAACCAGGCACTTGCCCGTGACAAATTTTTTACAAATTTGCATCAATTTTTATCCGAAGTTGGCGCATTTAAATCAAGAAACGGTGCTAGTGGTCGGCCTAGATCAATTTCTACTCCTGAAGCGGAACTTAACATTTTAAGGATGATTGAAGAAAATCCAGTACCAGTACTAGAAGAATTTCTGCCGCCACAAATATTAATGCTTCCCTAATTTGGAGAATGTTATGTGAGGAGCAATTATACCCATACCGTATTCAAAGGGTACCTGCTCTTACTGTGCCTGATTATGCTGCACGTCGGGTGTTTTGCCGATGGGCACTAACAAGAGTTGCTGAAAACGCAAACTTTGTTAGTGAAGTCTTATTTACTGACGAAGTCAGTTTCACAAGAAATGGCATTTTTAATTTCCACAACAGCCATGTTTGGTCAAATGAAAACCCTCATGTTATTATTGAATGGAATAATCAACAACGATTTTCAATTAACGTTTGGCTTGGTGTTTTTGGAGACCATAAGATAGGACCTTTTTTTCTTTCTAACCGTTTGACTGGCCAATTGTATAATGACTTTTTGCGTAATGCCTTGCTACTATTGTTAGAAGATGTACCCCTCATTCATAGAATGAATATGTGGTTGATGCACGATGGGGCTCTTCCACATTTTTCAAACATGGTCAGAAATTTCCTAAACGAAAATTACAACGGCAGGTGGATAGAGCGAGGGGGGGGGGCAGTTGTGTGACCACCTAGATCTCCTGACCTCAATTCGCTCGACTTTTATATTTGTGGGTATTTAAAGTCGATAGTTTATTCAAGCCATGTGAATAATTTAAACGAATTGCGAGAACGAATAGAACATGCCTGCCAGATTGTTCGTATGAATCCAGGAATCTTTGAAAGAATGTAGCGTTCATTTTTACGGGGATGCGAAGGATGTGGGATGTGTACAAAAAAGGAGGACATGTAGAACATCTACTTTAATTATTTGTAATTTTAAATGTTTTATTTACACAACTATTTATTTTAATGGGTGGGGAACTTATTGAAATTAGAAGCAATATTTATTTTCTTAAAAACACTCGAAAACGGTTGATTTTCGAACCCATGTTTCTTACGACTTTTTTGTTTGTATTAATGAAATCTATAAGTGGGTGAAATATCCGAACATATTTTTTAAATACCCTGTATATACAACAGCGAAATCCGATACACTTCTATTTAATTTTATTAGGAACAGAAGAAAATAAATATTACTCTATATGAATTCAAGTACAAGAACAGAAAACCATGTTTTGACATCAACATTCTATAGAGGAATGTAAGATTTTAAGAATTAGCAACGGCATGTTCTAGATGCCTATAGATAGCATTTTGTTTTTAGAATAAATTGTTTATCGAGCATCTATCCAACGACCAATCGGCGCGGCGACACAATAGTTGTCGATCATAGAGACCCGCGAGCAAACGGTGGCGAGCAAGTGGCCGGATGGTAGTATGTTTATGAGAATAGTATATTATAGGTACTATGTGTAGTATATACTATATAACACTCAAAGCTCTAGTGGCTTCAACTAGTGATGGGTGTATCTCGAAATAAATCATTCGAAATATTCGATTAGGCAGGCATGTTCGAGATGCGAGTAATTCCTACGAATGTTAAAACTTCTCGAATACGTTTGTTTAGTGGCGCGCGCGTCTCGAATAAAAGTATTTGAAATATTCGGTTGTGCATGCATGTCCGAGATGCGAGTAATTCATTCGAATGATAAGAACTTCTCGGATTACTTTCGTTTCGTTGTTCGGCTGGTAATCGAAATATCGTTTGTGTCGGTATATAATTTGAGTAGTATTCGAATGAATTTGTAGTTCGAGAAGATACTAAAAGAAAAACTATAAAGTAATACACAGGGAATTTTTCTTTTTAGTATACATTGCCTATGTATACTTTTAAAAAGAACGCGTTAATTACGCCTATTGTGTAAGCAACCAACTATACCGACAACTAAAAAACAGAAATATACGTCACGGTAGTTGTGAATTATTTGAGTATGAAGGTTATGTTGATGCAGTGTTTATATTAAATAAGTATTTCACCCTGTATATAGGACGCAAATGATGACTTAGTTGTTAAATACAAAAATCGACAGGGTGATGTTTTTGTAAAGTCCGTGAACATTGTACTTCTTTTGTACAACAAAAATACATCAGCGGCAAAGTGGTGTAATGGTCAGCATAGGTGCCTTCCAAGCAGTTGATCCGGGTTCCATTCCCGGCCATCGCAAACTTTTTTTAATTATTATTTTTTGTTATAACTATTAATTATGATTTCTTCAACGTAGCATAAAATATTGAATTTCATTTCTTCGATTAAAACGTGATTACTTTTAGTTCTTATTTTATGGGAATTTATTACGCATCCCTCTGATTTAAATTTTCTAACAATTGTTTGTATGGTTCGAATACAAGGAACAGGTCTTTCTAGATAATTTAGTGAAAATAAGTCTCTCACAATTCTTAAGCTGTTACCATTCTGATACCACATTAGAATTTCCACTTTTTCGTCTTTACTGTACATGGTTGTATAAAAAACGCAAGAAGACACTAAATAAAGATTAATTTTATTTTTTAACATTGAAGTAATTTGATTGTTTTGGTCACAGCAGGGTTTAGTTGTCTGTATAGTTGGTTGCCTACGTAATAGGCGTAATTGAGGCGTTCTTTTTAGAAGTATACATAGGCAATGTATACTAAAAAGAAAAATTCCCTGTATATGTTTAATATTGTTGACCGCAACCAAATCTGGCATTGTTGCCAATGTTCACTTTATCCGTTCCTGATTATTACCTGGTTGCCAACATGCACGAAGAGGTGACGGACGTGTGGACTTGTCAAAATTAGTCCAAAAATTAATAACATTTAAATTTATTGTGTAATAGTTAAAAGTAGTAAGATGGATTATCTTGGAGAGGCTATAGCTTTATCGATAGACAGTTTAATCCTAGGGTTATGTCTGAAACACTATCTGAAAAATAAAAAAGCAATGACTATGATACAGGTAATTAACCTAAAAATTATGTAAAAGTCGAATATTCAATTTTTTGCTTTTCAGGGTGCCCCAGTATTGGAAATAGATAAGAACTTACAGGAAATAGTGAACACACATCCTGATAGAAAACTATCATATGTATCGATAAGAGGAACAGTGAAGCCAATCGGCAACCCTATAAGAAGTAATAACAATCCGAAAGTATCAGGAGTAATACAATTATTAAGCATAAAGGAACATGTAATCCAACGAAGTACAGCAGGCTTTTGGTCTGAACACGAACGACTAATTCAAGAAACGCACAATATCATGCCCTTTGTTGTAGAAAGCAAAGGACACAATGTTGAAATAATTGATCCTTTAGCTGCAGATGTCTTAGGTAAATAGGAGGTACTATTTTGTACAATTTGTTTATACAACAAACATATTTAAACTGAGTCTAATTCTGTTAGATATGGATGTAATATCCGACATATTCAGTCCAACCGTGCCAACTGTTATGGATCATATCTGGGGTTTCTTTGCTGGTGTGCGGCAGCGAGGAATACAAACAACTGAGAAAATGTTGCGCAAAGGCACTATGATTACAGGAATAGGTGAACTAGTGGCTTCAGAAGACGGTTTATCACTTAGACTGCAGCCGCCTAAAGATGGTTCCCCTTTTTATTTAACAAATATGCAAGTTACTTCCCTTGTGAGAAAGTTGGATGACAGTAGACGAAATTACAGGTTGGTCCTACAGTTTATTTCAGCAACGGGAAAATAAAGTTATCTTTTTCTTTTAAAGAATATTGTGCGTATTGTTTGGTGCAATAGGATTAGTGATTGGAGGTTTAATGGCTAGAAGATATTGGAAAGACAGATGTAAAAAGCTAGAGGACGAAAAAAGGAAGAAGCAATTAGAAAGCACGCGTAGAGAAAGGAGGCGCAGAGTAAGAGATGATAATTTACCTGAAATACAACTTTGTGTTGTTTGCAGAGTTAATCCTAGAGAGGTATAATAAAAGGATTAAGTTTGAATGGAAAAGGATTCTAGTTGTATATTTTTAGATCATCATCCTGCCGTGCGGTCATGTTTGCCTTTGTGAAGATTGTGCTGATGGAATTACAGATTTCTGTCCCGTCTGTAGAGAAGTCATCGAAAAAAAAACTGCTGCGTATATAGCTTAACTTTTTTACCTCGATTGTATATACATATATCTATACATTTGTGAAATATACTGTTACGGTGATGTAGTGTTTAAAATTAATTTATTGTGTTATTTAGAAATTAAAAGTCTTTTCTAAGAGTACAAAAATGTTTTGATGTAAGAATCAGGATACACTCCTTACGAGGTGAAGTGACATATTTTCTCTTAAGGTTGGATTCTGTCGACAAGTATTTAAACCGATGCTTCCTGCAAATCTAACCAAAAACATCTCTGTCTCGTCTGGTTAAAGTTCATAATGACCAGATTAGAACTAAAACTTAACATTTCCTAATCAGGACATAGTTGCATCCAAGAACTTTGTAATTTAGATAGTTACATTTTTTAAATGCCTCTTGTTCACAAGAAGTATACCAAAATGTCCATTACAGGAAGCTTATTAATGGTTCCAAATTGTATCCTGTTCCTTCTGCATTGTGAATGTCTTCTAAACCCTATTTTGCAGTGGGACTCTTCTTAGAAAATTATAGATTTGAAGCAAATGTGCAAAAATTGCCTGAATAAAAACGATTTCATGTATTTGTTAATGTGTTGGATGTACAGTTTGCCAGATTTCATCTTGCTGGTGGGAGATGCGCGACGCCAGAGTCTGCGGGCACTAAGAGGAACAGAGATGAATACAATGTGTAAGGACAGTTAGCGTTTGGTATATTCAGTAAAAGAAACGCGTGTACGCTTCCCTGCTTTAATTTTAGGTTGAAACTCCATTGCACACACTTCACTGGAGTGTACAGCGATGTCGACTGCTACAAACACACAATGAAATGATCTTCAGGTCTCCCCCACCAATTTCCTGGTAGTGGTGGTAATGGCATAATGTTCACCTACAAGCAAACTTAAAACCAGTAAGCTGTACGAGTCCTACACGGTGGTCAGGTTTTTATACACATCTCTATGAAAGTATTAAGTGATAAGAAAAAAATTGTTTTGTAAATATGTATTTACTTTACATAGAATATATTGCGTATTAATTCCTCTCTTGGCCTTAATATATTTACAATTTTATTTATATACAGGGAATTTTTCTTTTTAGTATACATAGCCTATGTATACTTTTAAAAAGAACGCATCAATTACGCCTATTATGTAGGCAACCAACTATACCGACAACTAAAAATCAGAAACAAACGTCACTATAGTTGTGAATTATTTGAGTATGAAGGTTATGTTGATGCAGTGTTTATATTAAATAAGTATTTCACCTTGTAGGTATATAGGACGCAGATGATGACTTATTTATTAAATATAAAAATCGACAGGATGTTTCCGTAAGGTCCGTGCACATTATATTTCTTTTGTACAAAACACATACATAAGCGGCAAAATGGTGTAATGGTCAGCATACCTGCCTTCCAAGCAGTTGATCCGAGTTCAATTCCCGGCGACGGCAAACTTTTTTAAATTATTATTATTCAACGTAGCATAAAATATTTCATTTCATTTCTTCGGTTAAAACGTGATTACTTTCAGTTTTTATTTTATCGGAATTTATTACGCATCCCTCTGATTTAAATTTTCTAACAATTGTTTGACACTAAATAAAGATTAATTTTATTTTTTAGCATTGAATTAATTTGATTGCTGTGGTCACAGCATGCTTGAGTTGTATGTATAGTTGGTTGCCTACACAATAGGCGAAATTGACGCGTTTCTTTTAAAAGTATACATAGGCTACGTATACTAAAAAGAAAAATTCCCTGTATATGTGCCTATGATAAAACAGTACTCTATGGGGACTGATCCATCCCAGCAACCGGATCTGCAAAGTTCCTGAACGGGACAGCTATACTTCTTCAAGAGTGTCACGCTAATTATTATATTATTATATACAGCTGGTGATGGAATATATACCCCCATCCATTACACTATTCTCATTGTATTTTGAATAAATCCGTTTATTACTTGTTGCATTTACAAATATTATTTAAACTGTGCTGTTACTGTCATTAAGATTGCAATCACTGGATTATGAGCAATGCAATACTTTTTTTAATATTTAAAAGAAGAGATTTATAAACGAATTTTATGCATAATTTGTCAATCCACAATCCACCACCCGGGCTGTTCAGCTTGTAAGTACATGTGTGTTCAACATGTAGAAATGAGAGACAATTCTAGAATTCACTTGGAAATAACCAATAATCCAGCACAGACACTATTCCGAAAGTTTGTATATTCTAGTTCATTTGTAATACTATTCAGGGTTTTTCATTCGTGTATTAGCCATACGGCATTAATATCTTTTCTAAATCTTGTTAGTTTCATTAAAATTAATTATATCATTTTTTGATTTTATAGAGCTTCGTTTTTTGTCAAACATAAAATATATGTACTAATACAGCAGTTCTCAAACTTTCGCACACCCCCCCTTTTTTACCTTGAATAATTCTGCGCCCTATGCATAATATAAGATAGATGAGAATAACCCAATGCGCAGGAACTTATTTAACTTGTATTGGCAATATTGGCTACGCTGCCGATGTGGTGCAGTCGCGCCGCATTATCACCTGATCTACTTTTACCTGAATGTTCGCGGCAGATACCGGAACGTCTCGAACTTTCTGGATTGAAAATACGCGACTATAAAAGCAGCAGCAGCGCGGCAGTGTTAGTCCGAACTCGGGACCCCCGGGTAAAGACCCAGTGGAACCGTACGGCTGCAGACCACCAGATTCTGGGAAGCCCGCTAGAACGCCGCTTGCTCCAGTCTCGACTACAGGAACGGGTCCAAGTTCTGGAGGAAACTCCGAGGCATGACCGGCCAACGCAAGTCACAGTCATCTACTCAGCTCAGCTACCAAGGGGAAATCGTAACGGACACACATCGCCAGACTAACATCTTCGTGGAGATACTGGAGGAAGACCAGATGACGCCCCTTTGACAACCACTTTGCCCAAGAGATCAATTGTAGTATCAACGGTGATCCCTCCCTGTTCCCGTATTCCCAAAGCACATATCGAACCCGTTCCCACGCCCGAAATCCTACTCGAGGAAGAGGCAATGTTAATGTGGCCACTGCCTCCGGTAAAAACACTGCCCCTGGCTGCGATTCCACTACCCGTAAAGTCCTGCGCCAGCTCCCCGAAACTACAGCCTCTCTCATCACACTGATATTCAACTGTTGTCTTCTTTCAGGATACTTCCCAAAGGCCTGGAAATCCGCTAACGTGGTGATGATCCCGAAGCCCGGGAAAGACCGAAAAAACCCAAGATCCTACCGACCCGTTGCCCTCCTCAACGTGTTGGGGAAACTCTACGAGAGGATCCTTGTCGACCGGCTCCTCCGGTTCCTCGAGGACCGCCATTTGCTGCCAACCTCGCAGTTTGAATTCCGCCGGGGAAGGTCTACCACAGACCTACTTCTATGGCTCTCCACCGACGCCGTCAACACTGGAAGGTGCATGGCAGCGGTCATTCTGGATATCGAGAGGGCCTTTGACACCGTTTGGCACGAGGGACTGCTGGAGAAGCTCCGACGCGTCGAGATCCCACTACCCATCGTACGTACCATCCACTGCTTCCTGAAGGGCCGCCTGCACCGTGTTCGTGTTCGGGAATGCCTTTCCCTGACGTACACACCAAAGTCTGGTGTCCCGCAAGGATCCATCCTCTCTCCCTTTCTTTTCATATTTTACTGTCATGACATACCCACTCCCCTCAACCCATCGGTACGGCTAGTCCAACTCCAATACGCGGACGACACCGCCCTCACACTCCAGCTCCCTCTCTTCTCGACTCATCTCCACAGAGCTCTCCAGACTCGAACTTTGCTTCTGACAATGGAGAATACGCCCTAATCCCGCAAAAACCCAAACCATCCACTTCCAGCACCCCAACCTAACCCGAAGACCACGTCACCATCCCCGCCAAGTTCAGCTGGACCTATGGGGTACCCGACTGAATCTCTCTTCCACCGTGACCTTGGAGTGATCTTCTCGAGAACTCTAAGCTGGTCTGTGGAGGTCACAAGGTGCCTCAATTACGTTCAGCAGTGGAGCGGACTCCTCTCCAGACTCCGCAGCAGCATCCACGGCTGCCACTCCTGTGCTCTCATCCACACCTACAAAACATTAAACCGGCCTATTATTGACTACCGTTCTTGCTTTTTCAGCATCGCCGCGCCCCACCTAATGAAGAAGCTCCGGAGCAAAGAGTGGGCCATCGTGAGGAGGAGCGGTCCACCCATCGGGGAAAGTCTGTGACCTAGCCGGCATCTGCCCGATCGATGGCCGTCTCGCTGCACTCCGGGGCCGCTTCCTGACCAGAGCAATCGAACAAGAACGCGAGGAAGCCACCAGGACGCTAAGCACTTCAACCACTATCAGCAGGAAGCCCTAGAGAAAATTGAGGCATCCGCCTGCCGTTTTCCTTGGTTAAGCCCCGGCTATCTCCGAAGACCTACAGGACATCCTGGAAGAAACCCCACTAGCACCATAAATCCGTCATGAGATATGTATAATACGTTCTACTATTTCTTAATACCAACTTTTTTTTAACCTGATATTATTTAAAATTTTTTTTTTGATTTTTTACCGTACGTCTCATGGAGCACCGGCTGAAGAGGAGGACAACTCCTAAACAGCCATTGAGTTGTAATTTATGTACGTAGTCTTAATTTTACGATATGTATGTATGATCCAATATATTTTGAAAATTCAAACAAATTCAGTGTTAGTTGTGACTGTGTTACATAAGCGAGTTGGAGTTCAAACATAAAAAATTGTTGCTAGACAGTGGAGCGTCATTTAGTAAACTTGCGCACTAATTTCAGCAAATACTTTTTTGCAGAAGAAGACATTAAATTGGTGACTGAAATTGGGTAATAAATCCATTTGAAAGTATACCTACCGGCCTATCTCTGCAAGAAAAACAACTGATAGATCTTTCTTCAGTACCGCAGAAAAATCAAAGTTTGTTATTAAGTCAATAACAAACTGCTGGAGTGAACTGTCTTGTAACTATTCTCTTATTAAAGCACAAGCGTTTCGGATACTGTTACCATTGAATATTTTAGTAAAATATTCAATGCTGTTACCTTTGTGAAATCGGGTTTTCAGCAGCTGCTTTACATTCTAATATAGAAACAACTTCAAATAGAAAAGTTCATAATGTCTACAAAGTCATTTTTTAAAGTCTTTGAATGACATTTACCTGTATGTCAAACTGTGTGACAGTTCAGGTAGTTAAAAATTTTGGCCCAACAAAATGTGAAAATGAACAAGTATTTAGTTGCAACTGATTTTTAATTTATTAAGGTAAGTAAATTACAGGTTTTTCGTCAAGATTTTTTTCACAGCAAGTGTTCGAAATGTCCACCCCCTTGCTCTATACACAATCTTGCTCGTTTTTGTAAACTTCGAGACACATTTTCGAGCATGTGCTGTGAGTTATTTATTTCGTTGCATTTATGAATTATTCTTGCTGTAAGCTCATCTAAATTTTGTATTGGGGTCTGATAAATTGAATTTTTCACATAGGGCTAGACAAAAAAATCCAACGTTGTTAAATCACAGGACCAGGGTGGATAAGGAACTGGAGTGTTCCGACTGATTACTCTATTGCCGAAGAATTCCTGAATAAAATTCAAGTTCTCCAGAGTATAATGAACAGGCGAGCCACCCTGCTGGAAGTACCCTTCCCGCAGCTCTTGGTCATCTAACTGATTAATAAAAGATTCCAAAATCTCTTCGTGATACCTTAACGCATTGATTGTCCCTTGAAAGAAAATTGACGACAAGTCGTCGTCGGCTAAGACCAATCCACACGCTAAGCTTTTGCGGATGAAGTGGTGTTTCTCCAAACGCATATGGATTCTTCGCAGACCAAATTCTCATATTTTGGGAGTTCACATATCCAGATAAATGAAACCATGCTTCGTCCGAAAAAAACACGTTGTTCAAGTCGTTGTCTTCAGGAAATGCGTTTAAAAACCATTGACAATATCGTTCTCTTAGAGGCATGTCTGCTGGTAGAATCTGATGAACTGAAGTTACTTTATATGGGAATAACTTTAAATTCCTCGTGGTTGTCTAAGACAAATCAATGCGCTGTGAAAGACGTCGAAGTGAAGTTGAGGGAGCTTCAGCCATTATTTGTCTAACATTTTCCAGGGCGTCTGGTGTGCGTTCTGTAGGTCTACCGCTACCATTTCTGCGTGTAACACCACCTGTTTTATCGAATAATTCCACAGTGTGCCTTAGAGCATCGTAAAATCGGATGTATTCAACAATTCCAAAATGGTCTGTAAAATCGTTGAAGCATTCCTGGATCGAATACCGCCACTCACCATTTATGATGATTCCAGTTCGGTAATAAGCTTTTACCATAAATATCTTATGCTGTATTGTGAAATTCATTTTTGAATAAATAATTGAAGCTTCTTTATTTAATTATTGGCAGCTATGCTGTTACAATTTTCATATTGTCAGATTTTAAAGCTTAATATAGACGGGACAATCCCTAGGCTACTGCAATTGACTTTTTAAAAAATCACTTTGTACATTTTAAATCAGTGATATAATGTTCATATTTACTGAATAAATTAAGTGAATATTTCGCAAGAGTTGTCAACTAGTACATTGAGGGCAGAGGTACGACGGGATTCCCTAATCTTAAAATTTGGACGGTTAAACTGTTTTAAATTAAATAAACCAACTTTCATTCAAAAAATATCACTAATACCATAATTTTAAATAATTAAATAAATTACATATGCTGATTTCGAATACTCTTAATTGGATGCAGATGTGGAAACAACTAAAACCTCTTTTAAGTAAATATTGTACATTAATTACAATATCAAAGTGTATTTTTTAAACACATAGATCTACCAAGATTAGGTTTATTGAATATTTCTAGGTCCAACTATATAAATAATATTAACAATTTTCAACCAATATTTATTTTTCTTTTTGCTCTAGTCGCAACTGTAACATTAAATTCGTTGAAATATAATACGAGCAATTACGGTCTACGAATAACGGTAAAAAATAAGTTTTACAAGAAGAATAACAGCGCTCAAAAGATTTTCCCAAAATATATTTTATTCTATAAATCTACGGATCACATTTCCCAACAGTTGTCAAGTTCTATAAACGCTTTTGTTTGTTTTTCAACTTATTTGATGCTTCTGTTATCTTTCGTAATTTGTCAAGCACACAAGCATCAAAATTGAGGGGCATCCATCCAAATGTTGACAGATACACATGGTTAAACTTTATAAGAGAAGCAAATTTCGTTCAGGAATATATGCATACAGAATGTTTAGTACACGACAACTAATTAATTAATTTTGGACTTGTTATGATTTTGCGTAAATCAATATTAATTTTAACTTATTCGCCCTGTTTTCACAACTGTAATTATTATTGTCAATTGAAAAATTCAGATGACTATATTTAGAGTTTAACACCTGAGTTGCGTTATCGTTCGAATTCAAACGCTTTTTATTGCTCCCGAAAATGCATTGGCTTATATACATAAACATATTTGATTATATCGAACTGCTCTGAAAACTACGGTTTGTAATATACAGCTTTGTTCACGTAAGCTAATGAGCCTACATGTTTGTATGCAACCCATTATACTTCTTAGGCAAACTTAATTCTAATTTGAAATTATTATATGTTCATGTACTAAAAAATAAATTATTTCTGGTTAAGTAACAAAGTAAAAATATTAGTAGGATTTAACACCATGTGCTCCAGGTTTCCGTCCGATTTCTTTTTGACCAACACATGATCAAAGAAAAACCTTCATCCAAAGTCCACTCGCCATACGTCACAGGAACAACAGACGGAATCTCTAAAATTCTACGAAGACACAATGTGGAAACAACATTCACAACCAACAGAAACGAAACCCCTAAACAAGGATAGGTGTCTACGAAATTCCTTGCCAGAACTGCGATCAAACATATGCAGGTCAAACCAACAGGCGAGTCAATGTGAGAAAAGAAGAACACGAAAATGCCGTACGAAAGAACGAGAAGACTTCATCACTGGCACAACACATAAGCACATCATCTCTCAAAATTGCTTTCGAAAACACCAAAGTACTGGCCAACATAGGACACCTGAAATCAAGAATAGTCTTCTTCTTCTTCTTCTTCTTCTTCTGTGTATAAACCAATGGCCTGTTAATTACCTACAATGCAGTAGGTTCTGTGAGCCCTCTTTGCACGTATGCCGGGCAAGAGGCTAGCCTAACCCGTCGAACAGAGAAGAGAAAGTTCCACTACAAGGTTAACGAGAAACATCCAAGAAACCTAAATTCTCTTAATGACACCCAAAGACAACCATCCGCTTGGAAACGGGTTCTCGTCAAAAAACAAACATACAACAGAAACCAACAAACAAACACAAAACCACCTCAAAAAAGTCAGAACGTTCCAGCCACAGCCGGTGCCGGCACACGCAACCGAGCCCGCAATCAACAAAGTGCAACCACACAGAGGGTCAAGAAGTATATACCATATAGCCCCATCGGGAACGAACGTCGACAGTCGTATTACAACAAGCACCAACAGAAAATTATCCGCCAAAACCTTAAGATGACAAATGTGACTTTGCCGAAACGTCGTCAAGACAACCAACCGGTCTGTCCCAGGACCAAGAATCTGCTAAGCGGAAGAATTCCTGGAAGCCAATTACAGCCTACAACAACCGCGGAAATCTCAAAACCAACATGTGTATATATATATATATATATATATATATATATAGGGTGCCCTTTAAATGCCTTAAAAGCTTCAGGTATAATTTTTCCTTTATGAATA
>JABXWE010004963.1:0-57629 GCA_014611495.1 Limonius californicus
CCCCCCCCCCCCTTTCAATGAAATTCATGCTGAGTAATTTAAAAATTGTTATTTTCCGCAGGATAATGCCACAGCACATATTGCTAATCGTGTCAAACAATTTGTTACGAGCTTTTTCCTCGTCCCGCAACAGGATAGGTGGAAAAAGGCCTACAGCTTAACTCAGAGAAGTAGGGGAGGTTTACGGAAACCACCTACGGGAGGAAATCTTTCTAGTTGTTACAGGGTATGTCGAAATTAACGGGCGCCACCTTCCAAATCACAGCTGATTGCAGGTTCTCGTGGAAGGCCGAGAAGCCAGCAGCTTACGTCAACCGAACTCACCTTTATTGTGCCTCCCTCCTGTTTAGAAAGCTTACAAAATTCATGCACACACAAATACAAAGTACTCAACAATAAAAGAGGCAGTAAATAGTAAAAAATATAATTAAACTATTGGAAATGAGACAATACAACAAAACGGCAAATGGTGATTTTATACTTCAGTATTACTAACTGTTAATTTGAACTTCAAGAGGAACTCGCCCGCCCCTGGCGTACTACAGTATTTTATTCTTTCAACAAATCTACGTGGCCAGTAGCGTCGGAGTTTATAAGAACGACACAATATATATAATTTTACAATTAGTAGTATCCGCCAAATGGAATAGGCAAATTCGCAATGAATTGCCTTTCAAGAGTTAAAATTCCAGCGTGTTTCTATTAAATACGACCCTTGTCGATATTCTGTTCACTCCACGGTGATAACAGCGATACGAAACTACACGCGATGGATACCCATCGAAAACATAAATCGCCCCTACAGTACTCAATTTATTAATGGTACCCGCAGATGGAATTGGTAGACCGGAGTCGAAGGTGGAAGACCGCCTGAAGAGCTAAACGCAACGCCAACCTACATTCCCCCAAAAGATTACACCACATTGCGAAATATGGTGAAATAATTCTGGAACGAAAATAACACGTGCGATTTCCGAGAATAGTTTTTGATCGGCAAATCTAGCCTACAAAGGGAAACACTCAAAGGATTTACGAAAGTGGCCTTCCATAACTCATCTTAAAAAAATAATATAGCTATTGATTTAAGAATGGCAATTAAAATAGAATTTGAATTCCTATGAAGCGGCAGTTAAAATATTGCTCTAATCCAGATGAACCGGCACAATCAGATGAACACAACAAATTTTTACAAGATTTTTATGATGATCGGTTAATTAGTAGACATTCTTTTCCTCCAAGGTCATCCGTTCTTACAGTTCCAGCCTTTTTGCTATTTACTTATCTAAAAAACAGTATTTCTAATAATAGACCACAGAATCTAGAAGATTTACAAAATGCTAGTTCACAAAAGTTAGCTGAACTTACCTCTGATGCTCTGGTAAATGTGATTGAAAATCTTAAGAGAAGAGTGCATTTATGGTTTGAAAACAATGGTCAACATTTTCAACAACTTTGTAAAACCCTTTATTTACCTTGTTCTCTAAATGTGTATGCAACAATTTTGTGTCAAATAAACGTTTATTTACACAGTCCATAACTGCATAAACTCACTACTTCGACCACAGGGACCGCAGAACACTTGAGACGGCAATGTAACCTTGACTATAGATAACTATGAGTACTGACAAACACTGGAAAAATGAAGTGTTAATTTTAAATTTTCATTAAATAATTAAATAAATAACCCATTAAAATTTGAAATGTTGACTGTCAATTATTAATGTATGACAGTCAAAAAATATTTATAGTGTTTACGTCTTTATAATTACAGATTAATCTAAGACAAGACTTTAAAATTCCAGTTGTGGCTTTGCTTTGGGGTACTACTAGCAGAATATGTTATTTTGGCTATCCAATTCAGTTCGCATGGAATATAAATTTCAAGCAACACTAATTTTAAAAAACCCTCCTTAGTCATCCAAAGTACCTATGAGCATTTGTAAAGACAACCTTTCAAAAGTTAATTTTACTTAGCCTCTACAAAATATTTTACTAGTTGTTCGCATTTGATTCTAAAGTTTACAATTCTACAAATTAAAACTGTGCGATTAAGGAAAAGGAAAGATAAGAACCGAATTTGGGCTAAGAATTACACAGCTTTCTGAAGCAATTATAATTTCACATAATTTATTGGTCTGGTTAGCGCATAAAAAGCGGAAATGATGAAACGCTTCAAAAATTAATTTGTCGTTAAGAATTAAATCCGTGATTCATCACCATTCTTGGAAATCATGAATCATTGTAACCCTATCTGTCTAAATGGGGTGGCTACGCGAAGAGGGGCGATTTTTTGCAAATTGAATGCGTTTGGCTTGATTATATCTTTCGTGCTGTTCGTTCGTATTTTGCTGCGCCGCCGTTTCGGCCATTTTCGAGAAAGAAATATTTATCAATATTTTATATCACTTCCGGTTCGTTTGGGGGACAAATTACGGATGTATGTGTGTTTGGGTATATTGTTAAGGGTCTCTGTAAACCGATCATGCAGGAAATGCATGTTGCCGTATCAGATAAGACGTATGAATTAAATGTTTACGTGAGAATATGCATTTTGCATGGCTGCGAAATAGGGGAGCCATAATCCTAGTTATTTTATAGCCATTAGTGCATTTTAGATGTGGCATTCAACATGTATATTAAATTGCGGACGTTTCCTACTCCCCGAGTTTTAGTACGTGCGAGGGTTGGTTCATCCAACGTCCACCCAACTTAATAAACAGAATTATTCATTTCAGCGCTTTATTAATATGTATCTAACAACAAAATTTAATCTAAAAATTTATGAAAGTTTCCATACGACTTTGAAAGGAATTGGCCACATTTTCGCTCGTAACTGCAGTGCAAGTACATTGCATGCACGTTAAGTAACTATGCACATGGTATATGGTCACTTTATTGCCTTTGTATTGACAGCTGATGCGATAGTCAGCACATGATAAGAAAACGCGCGTGCAAAAATACACCCCCTCGCGTGATTAGGTCGTGTAGATGCGAATTGTCATGTACTTTATTGCGGTTAATGCAGGGCTTGTGTTGTAGGGGTGCATTCGTAATCGCTTTATTGTTTGGAGGTTTGCAATTGCTCAAAAGTTGCGTGTAGGGGCATACGCTGTTTCTTCGGTTGTATTTCTGCAAGTGAATAAGCGCTTAATGAGTTATAGGTTAAATGGGGGCTGAGCCCTTTATTTAATTAGTTGAATGCAGTTATATGAATCCTAAAAACAAAAACCGGTGGCGAATTTACAATTTGCATGGCTATTGTTTAGTCAATACATTTTAATACGTTCATTTAGAAATGGTGAAGTAGGTATATCCCAGCAATTACTAATTAAAAAACAACTAAATTGTATTTTAAAAAGTAATAATTAACACAATTTCAATGATATTATTAATTTCAGCTTTATACGTATTTCGACATTTTGCATGTCATATTCAAAAGGAATTATTAATATTATAATGTAAACGTTTGTAGTTAGGGATATAACAGACTGGATCTTGATTTAGAACTTAGCTCTAGTCTTCTATTCCAAAGCTTCCAATAGCGGGGGCTCAATTTGCTCATTCATTCAAGGTGTATTTGTTAACGCGTGTTTGTGATTTTGAAGCGTCTCAATTATATTCAATTTACGTTTATCATCACATAGGTGTAAAAATGTTATTATATTATTTTATGTCATGTATGATTGTGCTCTAATAAATATTAGCATAGTTAAATTATTTTGGGTGTTTGTATTGTATGCGCCTATGTGTTCTTAGTAACTGGTATCAAAATTTCAAACTGTCTGGCCGATGTATACAGAATTACACTGTGGAAAGTTTAATTTCCAAATATCCGATTGTAATAAATTGATAGTGTTTTTTGTTGTTATAGAAATTACTTTAAATGTAGATATTTGTTTGAATATACTTTTAACACATTTTCCGATATACGAGGGGAACTTAAAAATGTATCTACCTAGCTATGGAACAAAAGAAACACAAATATGTTAATAATTTTTGTTGCGTTATTGTAGATTTAAGAATTATCAATAATCTTCAATAGCTGTGGGCTGGTTACCGAAGCTCGAAGTTTATCGTGACCAAGAAGCTTGTAAGGCCCCTTAGCGGTCAGATTGTTTTCAAAATGTGTGCACCTTGCACTAATGAAACACAGTGGCGGCTTGTACTAAAGGGCACAAGGGCACGTGCCCACCCAACCACCAAGATAAACACAGAAAGAAACTAGCATGTAATTCAGTGCATTATTTTAATTTCATTATTTTAACGATGGTATCAAATTTTCCTTCCGCACCAAAGGCGCTGCTAACACGTTCAAAACTATGTTCCGGGGAACGCTTTGATTTGTACCTATGTAGAGCAAGATTCGGTTGCCTATCGGTTATCTTCGCTATACGCGATATACCAGGCGAATGGGGCACCGAGCACATTGTTCCCGATTTGCAGTCAACGTTTGAATTTGGACTTTGGAGCGCTGTTTTCGCGCAATCGCGCGTTTGAATTCAAAGACGAAAGTGACGTTTGTCCAATGATGGAAATTAATTGGGTGCAAAAAGATCGACTGAACGCATTGGCGGTCCTATCAATAGAAAAGAAGTTCGTCCAGTCTATCCCGGATTTTGACAACAAAGTCATAGACGTCTTTTCCAGCATGAAAAATAGGAGAATGGATTTTATGTACAAAAAATAGGTAAGCTTTTCTTGTGCCCACCCTCTTTCTTAACTCACGAGCCGCCACTGATGAAACACACTTTTTGAGATTAGGTAGTGATTTATTCAACACTAACTGTAATTTTTAGATTAGATTAAATACACAACGGCGCTATCGATGCTGCCGCTGCGCTGCGCTTGTTGATTTCGAACTTCCTTTAGGGACGAGGGTTTCTTTCTCACATGCTCTTTAGAAACCCTCACCCCCGCATCCCTTAGCGGCAACAATAATATACAGTAGGAAAGAGCGCCAAAATCGCAGCCATTTCAAAATACATACCAATTTTATTTTTTAATATAACATCTATCTATATCAACGCACTTACGCCATCTGTTAGCTAGTTGTTTATACCTTCAGAAAAAATTCTTTGGCTTACTAGCGACGTAGTCATCAACAACCTGGCCCGCTTCAGTTCATTACTTGAGTAAAATCTAATGTGGGTAATCAATCTCCTGAAACACACATTCCTATAAAATAAGGGCGTAAATGTTGGCGTTTTTCGTAAGATGGAGATTCTTTGATTTTTTAGAGTATTGGTATCAGTTTCTCCAGTACGCGTAGTCCCTCTTGGCATATATTCGATAACACACATTTTTAACGCCATACTACGAACTGGCTACTTCCCTGCACAATGGAAGATAGCCAAGATTATCTTAATCTTAAAACCAGGAAAACCAGCCTACGAAGTAACATCATACAGACCGATAAGTCTTTTGCCTATTTTAAGTAAATTATTCGAGAAGCTGTTAATAAAACGCCTAGTGCCCGTACTACACGAAACAAAAATAATACCGGAACATCAGTTTGTGTTTAGAAAGCAGCATTCGACGATCAAACAAGTACATCGTAGGGTACGTTACATAACTGCAGCGTTCGAAGCAAAACAATACTGCCCTGCTATCTTTATCGATGTTAGTCAAGCATTTGACAAATTATGGCACGAGGGGCTTCTGTCGAAACTAAAGCAATGTCTGCCGAATACGTTTGATGTTATATTAAAATCATATCTACAAGAAAGATATTTCTTAGTCAAGCATGAAGAAGAGATGACAAAACTGGCAGAGATAAAAGCGGGAGTTTCTCAAGGAAGTGTCATGGGACCCCTCTTATATCTCATATTCACAGCTGACCTCCCCACTGACAACAATGCTATGTTAGAAACATTTGCTGATGATACGGCTATTCTAACCACCGATGAAAATCCAGTTAGGGCAGTACAAAAACTGAAAAACAGTTTGGATCAAGTTTAAGAATGGTTTAAAAAATGGCACATAAAATTAAACGAAACTAAGTCTGTATATGTTCCGTTTACAAAGCGAAGAGGCATATGTTCCCATATTGCACTAAATGGAAAGGAAATACTACCATCTGACCGTGCTAAGTACTTGGGTATTCATATAGATAAGACTCTTACATGGCGAACTCATATCTGGAAAAAGCGACTACAACTGTATTTGAAATTTAAAAGCTACTACTGGTTGTTAGGCAGAAACTCCCAGCTTAGTCTGTTAATATACAAAGTGATTTTTAAACCTGTTTGGCTCTACGGAATCCAAATATGGGGGACAACGTCAAACTCGAACATATCCAACCTAGAGAGATTCCGATCAAAGATATTACGGACCATCACCAACGCTTCACAGTTTATTAACAACGCTGAAATAAACATCGACCTTAAAATGAACACAATAAAAAGTGAAAAATAGAGAAATTACAAATGCATCCGAATAGTCTAGCGTTAAATTTACTTGACAACAGTGAGGACAATCGCAGGCTTAAGAGATATTATACTCTAGATTTACCATATAGATTTAATTGGTATGTTACTTAACACTGTTAGACAACGAACACATAATATCAAACTTCCTTCATTCTGTTATGGAAGATCTATTTTATATGTAATAGGTTAAAGTGTCATCACTGGATGATTACTTTGCATGCCATCTTTTGATTTAAAGAATTTACTTAATGCTAAGTAGCAGATTGTAAATAGTTAATCGTTGATAATAAAAAAAAATATATTCGGTCAACAATATTCCCTCTATTTCACAGAAAATTGTGACCATTAACTTTCTAGGAAAAGGTTGGGTTCGGCATTTCTTGGAAGGGGGAGAACTCTTATAGACCCATTGCATGGATTATTGTTTCGTCTCCCAGGATCCAGGATCCCAAGTCACTATTCGTGATACAAGCTCTAAATCCTTCTTTAAAATGTACAACTGTTCATTATTTTTGGTGGCGCAATTTTTGTTCCGAACTCAATAACCTTGGAATTCACCGCGCTGATATCTTACTCAAGCCTAATTTAACGTGTAAAATGGTATAATAATGCTTCCCTCGGAAATTCCTAACTCTGAAGACATAGTGGCAACTTTCAAACTTCGATCCTCCAGCACCATAGCCTCAACTTTCTGGCACATTGATTGATTAGTCACACACGAAGATCTACCCGATCTTGAGTCATCTTCAACGAAATTGTTTCCACCAAACTTTTACCTTGTAATAAAACGGAACTTCTTCTCCGTAAGCCGCCGCCATCGTTTCATAGATAGTTTATGGCCCATTCCCTTCTTTTGTCAAGAATGTTAGTACACTTCGGTGTTCAAATTTTATAACATTCATTTTTAATAAAATTGAACACAATATTTTTGAAACTAGTGTGCAGATCTGATTAAAATTGTATATACTACTGTCAAAAAATTGTGAAAATATAACATTAATATCATAGGCTGCTCAGCCATTGTTTTCAATGCCAGACAGATAAGTATTTGAGTTCCCCTCGTATCACCGAAATTAGGAATTGAAATGTATTTAACTTTGCTATAGTGGTCTTTTCGATATATTTTTTGAATTGCCAATTTATAATCCTTCTTTTCGATTAGAGGTTCTGTTAGAGCTCTGTGTACCAAGGACCTATAGACTGCTAATTTATGTGTTTTATGGTGACATAAGTCCTGTGGTATTGGAATATCTGTTCGTGTAGGTTTTCTATAAATAGAGCATTCGAGTTTGTTTTTGGAATATATTTTTATATTTAAGTCCAAATAATTAACACATCTGTTTTGTTCTGTTTTTAATATAAAGTTTATATGTGGGTGTACAGTATTAATAAACGTTAAAAAATCACCAAGAAACTCAAATTTACTATTACAACATGCTAAAATATGATCAACGTAACGGGACCAAACCATTTTCGAAGATTGTTTTGAAAAAGTAGGAAAATTGGGCTTCCCATTGGTAAACCGTCTTTCTGAATATAAATTTGGTCATTAAAAATAAAATAATTTTGATAAATGCAAAGTTCGAATAATCAAATCAACTCATTTCCTTGTGTTAATTCAAAATTTTTGTTGATAAAAATATTCTTGAGGAGGTATTTGTGAAAACATATTGGTAACATCGAAACTACTATGCGTGATGGTAAACTTAAATTGGACAACTTATTGATTAATTCTGATTAACTGAATATATTGGTGTGTATTCCAAACTAGTACGAGTAACTATGGTATTTAATGTTTTTGCTAGCATGTGGTTGAGTGCGGTTATATATGAGACTACCGGTCTAATAGGAATTTGGGGTTTATATATTTTTATTAAACCGTATAGCTTTGGTGATTTTAGGTTTGCATGTATTATTTTTCTTTGTTCATAATTTGATAATGTAACAATACAGATATTTAATGTTTGTTTTAGTTTGTTGTAATATATTTTCAACCGATCTCTAACGTTTCTAAATTTTAATTTGTTATAAAATTATTAACTTTTTGTATGTAATCATCTGTATGTAAAATTAACTAAAGTATTACCATTGTCTGCTTTAACAGTAATTAAATTATTTATTGTGATTTTTCTTTAATTGACGCAAGCAATAAATTGCTATGTTTGTTTATGTTAATAGCTAAAACTGAAACAGCATGCATGTCTTTTTGGCAGTGTCGCCGCGCTACAGGTAAATCCTGGAGACTGTCTCCCAGAATTACCTTGTGGCTGTATACTGTCGTGATTAGACCTATGCTATGTTATGGAGCACTTGTCTAGTGGTCCAGGGTCAGACAAGTTACGGCAGCAACCAAACTAGGACATGTACAACGTCTTAGTTCTACAGGTGCTATATGTTCAATCCCTACAGCTCGCCGTAGAGGTGATCTTATGCCTTCCACCAGTCGACCATTTTGTGGAGGACGTAGCTGTGAGGACGGCTTTGAGGCTGCGCCATAAGGGTATGTGGCACACAGCAAGCACAGGAAGCAAACATACCCGCATCCTGGATGAGGCAGTCGTCAAGACCCCTCTTCTAGACGCAATGGTAGTCTACCTCCCTCCAAAATATGCCTTCAATAGACACTTCAGTGTTTATGCCAATTCTGAACCAACTCAGCATATGGACATATCTATCTTTACCGACGGATCTAAAACAAGGCATGGAACGGGTGTCGAAGTCTTCTCCAATGACCTAAACTTACGCCACAGTGTACCAAAAGGCAGAATTGCTACTGTCTTCTAAGCGGAAGTAGTGGGAATAATGCATGGTGCAAATGCAATTCTTGAACGACAGATAAAGAACCAACGTATTAGTATCTACAGTGACAGCAGAGCCGCTTTACTAGCCCTGGGCAGTTGGAAAATTACCTCAGGAGTGGTACTGCGGTGCTGTGAAGCTCTCGACGATATCTCAAAAGATAATGTCATTTCTCTTATATGCGTGATAGGACATGACGGAAACTGCGGCAATGAGAAGTCTGATGGGATTGCGAGACTGGCTTCCGAACAACCTATTTGGGAACCAGAACCCGTTATCCCTATATCCCCGAGGACGTTAATTTTCGCTATACCAAGAAACCCCAAAAAACTTCACACGAAGATGGGTAAACACTGAAAGACGTCGTCATGCAAGGGCTGCTATTACTGCATCCTCGCTAAAGAGCCAAATTTGGTGTGCAACTGTCGCGAAAGAACCTGCGACTAGTTGTACTTATCTTATCTGGCCACTGCACCCTAAATCAACACATGCACAGGATGGGACTGGCGGACATCCAAACTGTCGAGGATGCAACGGGGATAACGAGACGGCAGAACACGTCCTGTGTCACTGCCCAGCTCTCGCAGCCATCAGAGAACCCATGTTGGGTAACTTTTGGCCTGATATGGTCAAAATCAGCAACACCCCAGTTGCGGATGTCCTCAAATACATCCAAACGATTGGATGGCTTGGGTGATGCCCAAATTGGGGAGCTGCTGGGGAAGTAGCACAATGGGCCCACCTATGTGGTCTAAGTGCATGGGAGGTAACTCACCCTCCCAAAAATCTACACATACATACAATGAATGTATGTAATTATCTGTGTGTAAAGGTATTACCTTTGTTTGCTTTAACAGTAATTCAATTATTTGTTGTGATTTTTCTTTAATTGACACAAGCAATAAATTAGTATGTTTGTTTGTTTTATAATTTGAATGTTTGTTTGTTGTGGACATGTTTTTTAATAAATTGGCAACATGGAATTTTGCATAATTGAAACGTTTATCTTTGAGAACATTGTCTTTAATATTGTTGATGAATTTTGGGAATGGACAGAATTTGATTCGTTATACAGTGTGTCGCATTTAAGATGAAGACACCCCCATATTTTCGCTATTTGAAGGAATACAGATTTGAATTTCTGCACAGTCATACAGGTTGATGAGCCACATTTTTTAAGATACTCAACTGAAATCTGAACTTTAAACTCAGCCTACTACGAATCCACAAACAGGGGCAATTCTCGATATTTTGCTTCGCGTTAGAGATATCGAAAAAAATTATTAGAAAAAGTTGTTCAGAATATTATTCTAACCCCATATACCGAGTTTCATGACAAAATTCACATTTTTAATTTTTTTATTATTTTGGTCTATACACAAAATAATTGCAAGTTTATTTTTTAATTTGATATTTAGTGTGCCATGGAAAGTAAAAACTTTACACATTGTCAATTTAATAGTGTCATGTATTCATATATTTCAGTAAAATAAATAGCACTTAAAAAAGAATAATTATTTTATTCTTATGGGAAAACAATTTTTGGTAATTGATTAAATTTAGGAAAAAGTATACAACAATAATTTTCATAATACAAATAATTAACTATCAAATGTGTTCTCTCTAACTAGTCCACCGTCTATTCGAATAAATTCTTTTAAGATTCTTTTTAGCTACTCGTCTAAGTTCCGGGATGCTGATTTCTTGACAGGCTAGCCTTACTCTGCCACAATGCTCATCTCGATTTCTGGGCCTTGCTTTATAAACTTTATTTTTTACCATTCCCCAAAAATAAAAATCGAGGGGTGTAATATCGGGAGACTTCAGAGGCCACAGTTCAAAAGGACTGTTTCTTCCTATCCAGCCCACAGGAAATTTTTGGTTCAACCATTGACGAACAATCCTTGAATTGTGGATGGATGCACCATCTAGCTGCAAATACATATCCTGTCGAATACTAAGAGGAAGATTTTCAATTGAATCCCAAAATTCCCCTTCGAAGAAGTTAACTAAACGACCAGCATTCAATGATTCATTAAAGATAAAAGGACCAATTATTCGGTCTCCTAAAATCCCACACCAGACATTGACTTTCTGGGAATATTGGTCTTTACAATTTATAACCCAGTGAGGATTATCTCTGGTCCAGTATCTACAGTTTTGAGACGATACATGCATGCATGTGAATGCAGCCTCATCAGTAAACATAATCTTTTTCAGAAAATGTCTGTCATTTAAAAAATTACCTTGGGCCCAATAATAATAGTCTAATCTTTTATTATCAACACCTTCTTTCAATGTATGTAAGAACTTCGGTTTATAGGGCTTGATCTTGTGAGGAAGGGTGTATTCGACGAAGTTGACCATTCCGATGGATTTAATAACTGCCAGTTTCATTGAAAAGAGCATTTTCAGCGGCTGCTTTTCCATGAGTAATGGAAGCACGTTGGGGATGTCTCACGTTAAACTCTGCAGCAACTTCTGTACTACTACGAGCATAATTATCAAACAACCGGATTATTTCGATTTTTTCTCTTAAAGCGAATGGCATTTTAATTCTGTGATCACTAACTAGAACTTAACACAATAAACTCGATGTTTAATCTGACTGATATTTAATACTAATGTGAAATTATTACTTTCCATGGCACACTAAATATCAAATTAAAAAATAAACTTGTAATTATTTTGTGTATAGACCAAAATAATAAAAAAATTAAAAATGTGAATTTCTAATCTTAAAAGTTTGTGATTCTGCATTGTGTATTTTGTAAATATTTATGTGCTATCTAGCTCTGTAATGTCATTGTCAAAAACAAATTCAATTGGTTGTAATTTGTATCTGAGGAGTACCTTCAAATGAATGTGCAACTTATCTCTAATTCTGTAGCATTTCTTTGATTCTTTTTTCAACCACTTTAGCTTAAAGTTTTTGATGATCTTCTCAGTTATATACTTTTCGGTTCTTGTATTGATGTTAATATTACAATTTACTTTCGGCTTAGAGCTCGTCGTCATTTGGGAACTACACCCAGCATTATCAGGTAAGGTAAGGACCGACCTGTAGCTTGTTTGCCTTTACAAGCATGTACTCCAGAAGTTTGAGCAATATTTGTTCGTAGGCCCTGCCTGCCTAAACAGGGCCGTGTGCTTAAATTATTTAAACCTTGGGGCGGACAAGGATTCGATCTTAAAGTATTTTGTTTGCTAGGACACTAATACTTAGTCGGCTTATGCCCGTTATCTGTTTGTCAACAAACTAATGTTTCACAAGACATTGCAACTAGCATCTTCAAAGTGAATAGAACACTGATAAACCGGGAAAGCCTCAAAGAATATAGACGTTAATATAGTTTGGAATAAGTTTATTTTCTAGATATTCTTGATTAAGCCAAATATTCTGTGCTGCCAATCTATGTTTTATCATGTTCTTCTTGTATAATCTGGCTTGTTCTAGTAAAGACCATAGTAATTTGTTAATAATTGTTTCTTGCCTTACTTCTTTGAAATTCATATTATATTTTATAGACAATAATAATCGCAATCAACGTCATCTCTTTCAGCTTTATTTCATTATTATTTTTAAAATATAAATATGAATATCAAAGAGGTATGGCAAGAAACAAGTAACAAACTAAATTATATTTGAATAATGATATATATATATTGAGTAAAAAATGATACGTTACTTCCCCTCAAATCACTGAATAACAAATAGTAGTGAAATATTATTCGATATTTACTAGATTCAGATTATTCCAAGCAGAACATTTTATTCCATTTTCGTATTTCTTATCTAGAAAAATGTTGAACATACTCAAATCAAACTTGATAATCAAAACATTCTTTGTAGTACATTGCTAGGGCTAATGTTTTTTAAATATCTTACAACACTTTATTGCTCTTAATCAAACATGAATTTTACTTTTATTGAGAAAATGTCAAAATAGGGAACGTCGTCGTCCATAGCAATATTTTCATTCTTTACGTTCATTCTAATTTCATCTTTATGGGAATATACGATGTAGCTGTAGGTTTATTTGTTGTAAAGTATTAGATCCGAATTTTTTCTTTTGTACTCATCATCGTCATTGACAGTCTTTTTGTCCTACTGCTGGGCATCGGCCTCTTCTCTGCCACGTGTTCCTCCTCAGCGCTAAGGTAGAAACACGGGGAACCTATAGTTTAACGTCGAACCCGAACGACAAAAATTCATGAGTTTGCCAAAGTTTTTAGCATTAAGCTCCCACGTTGCAAGCCGGATTAGAAAATTGTGTGTAGTGGGTCGCAGACAAGATTTTTATAAATGTGCGTAGGAACACTTAGGTTTCGAATTCAAGCCAGAATCGACATTTTACTCAGAAAGCGAGCGCTCTACCAACTGAGCTACCACCACACCTCTTATATTCTAATTTCTATATGTTAATATTGGTTTACAATAAATTCAGACGCTTACGATGTTACCTAATTTGTGAATTAGCGTACCTATGGGGGATGTGGACTACGTCAGCAGTGTTCTTCAGGATCAAACGACTTGAAGAAGGAAAACAATTGCTTATTAAAATACGCATATAATTCCACATTATTTGAAAAATTATAAATTGAAACTAATAAAATTGTTTAATATGTTTTATGACTGAAATATGAGCTGTCTTCCATATTATTAGTTATAGTTGAGTAAACTCTATTTTATAAACAGCCAACGCAACACTGTCACAAACGCGAACAATGTCGCATTACGAATTAAGATGTTCATCGCACGAATTAGTAAAAATGTCTAAATTGTAATAAACAGATTAAAAACTGTATAACATTTTGCACTCCGTTAAAACTTAAGTAATATTTAACGGAGGCGCTCGTGGACTACAAGTCAGCGCATGCAATTAAACTAGCGAGGTATTCAGCCTAGTAAATCTTCTTTGGAGTCGAAGTATTTACATACTCTATGGGCCGGAGTCCACGTTAAATCGTAGGTCCTCTATGTCTGTGGTGCGCGCAACACAAGCTTTGGAGATAAGATTACTATGGATCGTAAGAAACAGAGCACTTGAAGAGCAGAAATATTTGAAGAAATCAAAAGCTCAAACGAACAAATACCTCTATACATTCAGTTAAAGACTGGAAAGTGTGCAAATTTACCAGATAAGCGATTAATGGATAAAGAAAATTGACACTTCCATAAAACTACGTGTACTTTTAACCAGAACGGTTTCTATATCTGCCTCTTCCTCTGCTACTTCTGTATAGTCTAGTGACCTGTTTATTGCATATCCTTCCATCTGTTTCGGGGTCTCCCCTGTACTGCTCCTCTTCGTTGATGAATCGTTTACTACTTTCACTATTCTATCTTTTCTAATTCTCACATTCACAGCTTTTGTTATATATTGAACAACAAAAAAACGTGTCCTTCTGCCAGGACACAGTTCGTTGCAAACATTTCAAATAATTATTATTTTGAAATCTGTATAACAAGAAGAAGAAAGTTAAAAATGTACCTAACCCTTTAATAATTACATTGTTCTGAAGAATGGTAAGTTTCTTGTATATTTATGTAGGTAGAATAAGTTTCCTACTGGACAATTTTTACAACAAAATATTTGTAATGTACTACACATCACGATTGTGCACCTGCATCACCTAATCAAGTATAAATCCCAACCTATATGAGTAGACTGAACATTTTAAACTTTGAAGCAACAGTTATCAATAAAATTAACAAAACTGTTGACATGGGCTTTTTTGTTCATCAGAGAATCATATCTAGGGTAATCTGAATATGTAGTAGCGCGTAGTGTTCTAATTAAAATAGGAAGTTACTTTTCTTTCATTAAAAAAAAACACTGTGTGTAACAATTTTAGGATGTCCTTAGTAAAACAATTAACATTTTCTCTTTAGTCAACATATCTTTAGCTCTGCAAAAAATACATGAGAACACCAGAATATTTTAAAGGTACACTGCGGTACACAAACGGCGAATTCCTCCTTTCGACATAAAATGTTCTTCTCTTTTTACTTCCTTTATGTTTCTTCGCAAGTTCTTTCGCTTTTGGGCGCATCAACGGGCCATCTACACATGCTTACATAAATACTTTTCTTTAATGTTACACAAACTGGTTGCGAGATCTTTAATTGTGTTGCTGCATTCGGCTGACTTATTTTCGGCAACTTATCACACTGATCTAAACTGTTAATTTTTTCTATTAAGCTAGATCACGTCTCTTCTTTTACGTCAGCTACTGCAGAGGATTAGAATAGAATTGAGTTAGCCGCTGCCAACCAGTCTAATTAATTTACAGGAGATAGGTCTGGTACCACTCCAGCTTGACAATTCTTCTTCGAGTACTTTATCTCTTACGAGCCGTAGCGATCTTTTCTCCTATGCCTGTATTGCGCGTTTAGAGTGCCACAGACATGGAGGACCTATAGCTTAACGTGGGCTCCGAAAAACGGGCAGTGTAAGCACTTCTACTGCAGAGAAGATTTACTAAGCAGAATACTTCGCTAATTTGCCATTGCCTTGCGAGAAAGAACGGCCGTTAAAAATCCAATGTCCATTTGTTAAAAACAATTTAAAAATGCCCAAAGAAGTTTCCTATTTTTGTGTCCAAATTGTTTGTGATTTAACAGATTGTATAATTGTCAACCCAATACGCAGGTATCCGTTTTTATCGGCCCACATGTTGCAACTGCTTAAACACAGCTATATTTTGAAAACCTGTATTACAAATTATAGCATTATAACTTATGAAATTACCAACTACTTGCTGTATCTCTAATTTTTGATATAAAACTACAATAGTACACGATATACACATTAATTCACTAAAAATTATTCCAGGGATTCCATTTCCAAGGTACTAACACATTAATGGTTCCTGTTAATAAAATATTATTTATATCTTTTGTTCTAAACTCGAGGACAGGGTAAACTATGTTTACAAAATAAGAGTCCCAACTATTTTACTTACGCAGAAGTTTGAGGTTAACTTGTATTTATCCTAAATGTTACGATACATACACACGTGATACAACCCCAAATACATCTCACATATTTTAAATAATTACTAAATAAATATATTCATTTATGGTATATTTGTTGTCCGGTTTCTTAGAACTTGGAAACCCTTTAGTCCCTTGGAGTGTTACTTCTGTGAACGCTTAGAAATTCGCATGTTGCGAAAACCATCTGCTATGACATAAGGCACTATTACTGCATGTAGAAGGCAAGATCGGAACGCCAGACGCAAGAGGAAGGTCAAGATTAAGCTTTGTGACACAAATAGCTCAAGACGTCGGATGTGGAAGCTATTTGGAAATGCAGAGACTAGCCTACAATCGACAGGCATGGAAGTTTTCACAAACCAATCCAATGATTGAATACTTTGCGAGAGAGAGCAAACTGCATTAATTTACAAACAGTTGCATACTGATTCGATAGGATTATTTTGCTACACAATGTATACACTTACCTGCAAGTTATACAGGTTGATCAAAACCATGTTAGCGTGTTAACATGAAAAATTAAATCCATGTTATGACGGAGATTTTAGCTAGTAGGGACGGTGTAAATTTTTTGTGAGTATGAAAACTATTATCACTATTAATATTTAACACGATGTAGTTAATTGAATATTGGATAATATTTAAACAGGGATTGATGGTGCTGTAATCGAAACCGTAAGTGCATCAGCAATGTCATCGCATTATTCTCATTGGTATTTGTGTTGACCGATGTAAAGTAAAACCACAACAAAGGCATGTGAAGTTATGCATATGATTTAACAAGCTATTTGATTATTATTGGTTGTTGCTGTAATCTGAAACACTGGCGGTGCAATTTTCCTGTCCTTCATACGGTAACATTCCTGATTATAATGGTTCCACAACTTGATACGGGATTTGTTCAACAACATTTTTGTAGATAACTTTAACGATAGTTAGCTTAAAATTTGAAGTGTTACCTCATACACACTTCTACTCCAAAGAAGATTTACTAAGCAGAATACCTTGCTATTTTGCTATTGCCTTGTGAGCGAGAACGGCCGTTAAAAATCCGATGTCCGATACTGGAAATTAAACACCAGGCTTTCAGCATAGAAGTCTAACGCACTGACCTCTAGCCCCCGACCGCCTCGTATTATATCTACTTTTATACAACTACATCCATTGTCTACGAAATAAATTCCTTATTTTAAATAATTGAAGGTTGTTATGCGTGCGAAATATTAGCATGATAGATAACAGAAAAATAATCCCAAATTATGTTGGGATAGAAGTCAAAACGACATTGAATTGAATGGAATGAAACATAAGAATACTTCATGCAATTTTAGGGTAATGCTCCCAAAGATCAGTTAGAAGATGCAATCGTGTAACTTTTGACCCAGACAGCTGCTGGCTCTATTACTCAGTTAAAATTTGGATTTTAATGATTTTAATTTATTCCAATAAAGCAATAAATAACGTGTTGGTGTCCATAAAGTAGGATCAAACTATGTTTTGGCCTGTAATGCGCTGCGGTTAAACTGTGAAAACAATCAATTTTCAGTGTTATTATAAGCAAGTCTGAGACGATACATGCTTCTTTTTAGAGTTGTCAAAGCTTTTTAATAAAAATCGAATTAAATCTAAAAGGGCTATATTAAACAAACTTATAGAATAATACCCTCTCTGTGTAGGCTTATACGAAGCAACAACATTTTAAATATAAGAGCATTGTACAGAACAGCGAAGTACATTAAACCTATTAGCTAGATCAGCAAAGCGAGGCGCATTCTACCATTTTCAGCCCTCTTCAAATGAGGTTAATTCTATAATGAAGTATGTAAGTATAAGTAGCTAAAGCCAGTTTTTATTTGACGAGAATAACACATAAATACTCGACTAAAAATACACGAATTACTTCGCTGCTACTTTTCCATAATTGAAATATTTTCCTCTGCAAACATATCTGAATAATGAATAGAAGAATCTACGTGTTCTTAACTGCTTTTTAGTATTACTGGTATTAGCGCAGTACCGATGCGTATTACTTGAATATATGAAAAAAAGGTAATAAATATTGCCAACAAAATGCTGATAATATGTTTTAAATAGATGTCAGCATTTCTACGTAGAAAAATAATATCAATAAAGCCTGCATGTAAATTGTAAATGAGATTTGTATTGCAGGCTATCAATACACAAGTCACCTTGTGGTGGAGAATATTGTTATTTAAAGTCACACTTGAATCTGCTTCTCACATACAGGGTAGGCCAGCTAAGTTATCACCCCTTAAAAGTGATTGACACAACCGAACATGCAGAAAGCATGGCGGCCAAAATCACCATTTATTTAATCTAACGAAATTGACCAATACTAAATCGAACTGTCAGGTTACTTAAATGAGAGGTAAGATATTTTCAAATAATGATACTATAGATTTGTCGCTTATTTTTGGTGAATGCCGAGGAAACACAGTTGCAGCCCGCAAATTTATAGGCGCTATCCAATTAGAAGCACACCGGCTAAAAAAATATTTAGATGCTTCGAAACTTGTTTGAGAAATATAGGGAAATTTTGTTAATGTACGCCCAGAACAATTACGAACATGAAACTGATAAAATGAACTGATAGTTTTAGAGGCACGCATGATAATTTCCATGTAAAGAGATCTAAGAAAAATGTGGGTATTAATAGAACGTCAGTTAAAAAATTCTAAAAACAAATATATTTTACTTTCATCACGTTATTTTGGTGCATGAATTACAGAAATGATTGCAATTTCATAATTTTATCAAAATCAGCAGTGAACAAGCATAAGTAGCACTACTACGAACTATAGAATACCTATTTTCAAATAGTTTTTCCTGTAAATGTTTAGTGTTTCACAGTAGATAACCATACTATTTAACTATTCTACTCCGTTCATGAAAGTTTATTGGACAACGGAATTTGGATTTCCTGCAAAACATTTTACCTGAGTTGCTGGGACGGAATTTTCCAAATTTTCAAATTCATCATCACTTTCCTCTTCGAGATCAATGTCACTATTTGAATTATGAAGAGTGATTTCTGAATTATCTGACTCTGTTTCAGAATCTTCTTCTTCCGGACATTTCTTATATATCTATTCCTCTATACCTATTCTTCTAAAAGATTTTATATTTTCTCTAAAAGCACTTGTTAAAACAACTGCTGTTTCTGCAAGTTTTCGCTTTCTCTGTGCGACATTTTTTTCTCTATTATTTGAACGTATGGTTACCAAAATCAGATGTTCGAATGATATTTTGGAGCTCCTCTGCATGTTGGAGTTCGAACCTTCTGCATTTGTCACCAAAGAGCTGCTCTGCATCTTAGAGCTAGGACCTTCTGCATTTGTCATCATAAAGCTGCTACAAGCTTCTTCATCCCTGTTATTTTCAACAGCGCTTTCTACTATGCTGTTTACTGTATTTTTAGGCATGCCGTCTTTATGACTTTCAGCTGTATGCTCTATGGTATTTATGGGTAGTACTATATCCCTCTCAAAGTTTTCTGCTATGTCAGGTTATACTTTCTTTGTTGAGATCAGATCCTTACATCTTTTCAATTTGACTGGGTCAAAAATAGTTTCTGATATAGCATTGCGATTTACTTTGACATCACCTTCAATGGTGGCATCGTATATACTAGCCAAGCTTTGCCTAATAACTTTGCTAATGCTGCTTTAGAAGGACGCATGCCAATGTTATCCCTTTGCCATGTGGTTAGAATTACATCCCATTTGGCTTTCAGTCCACGAAAACAGGCCACGTCTAAAGGTTGTAACAGGTGAGAGGTGTTAGGCGGGAGTTTAAGTATGGTTACATTGTTTTCTAGAGCACATGTCACTAATTGCGGTGAAACGTGACTACTATGACCATCAAAAATTAATAAGACAGGTCTTTCCTCTCCTATTTCCTTTAAAAATGATGTTTTAAACCAATTCTCAAAAATTTCTGCTGTCATTCAACCTTTAGGAGTGGAAGCATAGGCCGTGTTAGGATAATCACCATCTGTAGGAATCCAACTATCCCACATATTTTTTCCTTTAAATATGATTTGTTTAGGTAACCTTTCACCAGCCGCATTTACACAAGCAAGCACGGACGTATTTTCACGTCCGGATCCAGCTGTAACCCGGTGACAAGGTTGGCCAACCGTAGTTACTACTTTGGTGCGGCTAGGATCATGTGCGAAATTGGTTTCATCACAATTATAAATCCGGTTAGGCTTATTGTGAAGCTGAAGTGTTAAAATTTTCTGCTCTAATAAATCAAAAAATTGATAGACAATAAAAGGATCGGAACTTTGTGTCCTTCTTGTAGTTCCAATGGTTCTGGTTTTTTGATTGATAGATTGTGTCTCTTTTTAAATGCAAGCCACCAATCGTCGCCTGGTCTAGAATTTTTAAAGACTGTGCGAATTTTGTTAGCTTTTACAAATGATTGAACTAAATCCAATACTTCAAAACGACTCAAGCCAAATCCCCATTTGGACATTGCACGCAAAGATTCGGCTAATTCACGTTCAGTTTCAATTGGGAGGGCGGTACCTTTTCCGCAGCCACCAACTTTACTACCCAGTACTCCTCTCCGTTCTAATAAGTGATCTCCTAGAGTGGTCCTTGGAATCCCAAAATAATCCCAATAGAACATCTTTTTGTAGACAAAGTACGATTTCTGCATTTTTTTAGAGCTTCGTCTAATAGTTGAACACTATAGTTTCATCGGTTAGAGTTCCTTTGATAATGCCTTGGCATTATTTTGTCCTAAAAATAGGTTTTAACGAGGTTTACTATAAATATTACCTAATTACTAACAAAATGGGGTAAATGCGCCAGTAGAACGCACTTACCCCGTACATGTGTGACGCACTTTCCCCAGTCATTGAAAATGTGGAAAAGGTGGAAATGCGCCACCCCACGCGACAGATACAGTTTTTAGGTTATGTTAATAAAACTTTACCACTCGTGTTTATTGTTCTATTATGTTTACCGTAAAATACAACTGCTTTCAGAATTATCCAAATTTCACTTGGCTTGTCGATTTCCTTAACTGCTTTGCAAATGTACAACTGTGGTTCACTAAAATACGCACCATATGACAGCACTTCGAGGAATTGACATATGCGCTGTGGTGCTACCAACATTTCAGTTGGGTGAAAGAAGAGTTGCCTAACAACAACCGAACGTTATTTAAGTAAAATTTTAGTTGGACAGTATTATGAGTCGCAGAATCGCATGTACCCCAAACGACCCTATTAGTAAAATTATTTTTGAACAGATTGGCAGATCCTTCTATGTACAGGTACTGTCAAATTTATATTTTGGCTCTCCCGACGAGGTTAAACAATTTTTAGGAGCTTCTTATAAATTCTTTTTTAAACTGAAATTTTGAATGATGTACATTACTAAGAAAGTTGTTCTCTGTAATGCTCCATTTTTAAATCATTTTTTTCATCGGTTCTCCTAAAATAATTAAAACAATTATTTTTTCTTGTCCGGCAGTTTAAAATAGTGCGGGATTAACGTAAAATGTAAAGTACAACAAAAATCATCTACCTGGAAAGCACATAGCAGGAAATAAGTTGCGGGAATACTGTCTTCCCAGATACTTTTTTTTTACATATTAGTTTGTGTCAACTGCTGATGATTTCCGTCATTATGACGTTAATTTGTTTAGTTTAAATTAATTTAGGAAATAATTGAATAACCTAATTCCCAGTGTATAACTCAAATAAGTAACAATAATATCTGATAGTGAGCGTCAAAATTGTCTTGTGTTAGAAGCGCAAGATTCTCACGCGATAAATCCGGTTTCAATTCCCGGCCGATGACAATTCTTTTAAAATATTTTTTTTTATTTCAATTATGAATTTTGTTAGGGCTAGGGGTGTTATAAATTGCTTTTCTAACGTCGTTTCTATTTTCTATGTTAACACTAACCGTGCCAACTCATAATATCAGTAGGGTTTAACGAACCATTGGCAAAAGCTAAGATAAAATTAATTTTACTAAATAAACAATATTTGCTGAAGCAAACTAGATAGTGCCGCTCGCTAGAGACGGTTAATCTTAAATTTTAAAATAGAAAAAAAAACCGTCCCTGGCCAGGAATCGAAACCGGGTTTATCGCGTAAGAATTTCGCGCTTCTAACACGAGACCATTTCGTGGCTCTTTATCAGATATCATTGTTACTTATATGAGTAACATACCACAAATTACGTTGTTCAATTATTTTATAAATTAAACCAAACTGAACAAATTCACGTCATAATGGCTAATGCAGTTATAAGTCAATGGGATTTCTTTCACTTCAAACCATGACTGATCCTTGTCTATTATTTGCATACCCTTTTCAGGCTTAAAATTTAGTACAACGCAAATCGGAACATCCAGTATAATCACTGAATGCATCAAACTTCTCTAAATACGTCGCTGCCCTCTCAGGCGGCATAGAAAGTTTCTGAATAGAATTTTGCAATATCCGTATCTGAAATACATCATCATCAGGATAAAATTAGCATTGAAGGAAATTAAAAATATACAGGTTGTTAACGATATCGTGTTCATTCTTATTTGTTAAATACCCTCTTAAATAAACATCAGACAAACAGGAAAATACTTTGTCAATAAAATTGTGCTTCCGGAATAACCTTATACTCTATAATTATGTAAAGTTCAGTTTCGTATAACGTCATAAATTAATTATTGCCTTGTAGATTGTCAGCTTGTCTTGTTAGTTACTCTTGATAGAAGTATTCAAGTTACAGCGTGATAGGTCTACAGTTGGTTGCTCAATTTCATTGTGTTCTGCAGAGTCGTATTAGATTGTATTGATTCATGGCCATTACGATCATTTTAGCGGTTTTCATGTCGCCAGTAAATGTATAAATATTGCTTCGACTGTCTTTACAAAGTAAGTCGATATAAACTATAACGCTATTTCCCGGACAATACTAAAATATTTGCTTTGTGGGGATAATGTGTATGTAACAGCAAACAATTATTATCAGTTATTGGGGATTACAGAGAATATAAAATTCCTACCATTCAAAATTACGCTGATTAATTATTAACGCTTATCTAATTGCAAAATATAATATTGAGCCATAATAATTTAATGATTCGGAACGCTAAACATAATTTATCCAACGGTTTTAAAGTATGTGAACCTGCAGTGGAATTTGAATTCACCAATATCGTAATCCTTATAAAACTTTCCTGACATAACTCATGATTTCGTTTGTTGAATAACATTCAAAATATTTCACAATTCGTTTTTCCGATTTCATTTTTTATAGTGTTATCTATCTACTTGTTACTGTTGCGTAGGTATTTCCAGGTAATCTATAATGTATTCTGTAAACAGATTAGGCGTGCAGGATTAAATTACTAATATTGGCAACATTTAAGCTACATACTCGAAAATATGTTTTGAGTCGCAAATATAGGATTTGGTAATTCCTTAATCATTTATAGGCTAATCCTTTTATTATCGCTGAGTTTTAAAATACATTAGATCGTGATAAAACCAGTATAATTAAATTACGGAATATATTTTTCTATAATTGCATTCCCTTTGAAGGGCAAAAACTAGCCCAACGCGGTTGTAATGAGACCCTAGATATTGCAAACATTTACATGTTGTGTCCTTTAAACGTAATAACTAAGAAATTTATACAATATTTACAATAAACATAAAATTTTAGTGAAAACATTTTTTTATACTTAAAAATATTTAAATATCTTACATAATATCATCATACATAGTTTTACACATATACGATTCGATTCCGGTTAAATGGGGCACCGGATAAACCGGACAGTCGCTTATTTGAGCCAAATCTTAAAGAACTGAAACCAAATAAAGGAAATAAAAGCAATTTACACAGCTTATCCGTTTAATCGGGGCAGTAAATTTAAAATCAAAATATATAATACAATGGCGAAACTTTAAAATCAAAAGAAAAAATTAAAAACATTGTAACATGTATTCTTTACAAACTGCAGTGGATAACAGCACTTATATAACGTGCTTTCTTAAATCTTTTACATCAGACGTCACATATGTTGGTGTCGGCTCGGCGCCGGAGGATTCAGACACTGACTGCCGGAGATTCACAGGTAGACATTGCTAGGCGTGGCGGAGCCTGGTAGCGTTAACGTATATTCAGTAACAGCAACACCAAACTCCGCTGCCGCGCGTAAGCGACTTATGGTACTATGGTAGACTGGCTTTTTTACAATTTATTTAACATTGCATAACCCTTGCCAATATGTCAAGAAATGACTTGATACTTGCAAGTAAAATTGCTTTACTGGCAAACATTAAAGCAGCCACTTAACATAAGTCATCGTCGGCTCGCTGCATACTATTTTTCTGTTATTTAAATTTTTGTTCAAGAATTTACTAAAGTCTAAGAAAAAGGCGCATTCTTTAATCTTGTGTGAAACTTCGCCTATTTGCGAAAGCAGCTTAATTAGGCCAAAATGTTCTAATTCCAATGCTTCCCAAGTAAGCGAAATCGCCTGTACTTATTAATTATGGGCTTTCCGATGTTTTATTAATAAAACGTCCATTTTCAATACTTCTATCCTTTAAATCTTAAATCCTTGAGATTATCTCCAAACACATTTTCATCGGAGTCAATGTTTTGTTTCTGATAAAGAATAAACAACTCCCATTTCAGAAGTAATGTTACAGATTGAAGAAATATCTAAAGCGTAGTAGGAATACGTTTGACAACAATTGAAAGAGGCAAACCACGAAAAGTCCAGATACTAACTCTTTATTAGAATTATAGCCCTTAACAGATGTTCTTCGGAATACTATAAATGCTAAAAATTCTGTAATGTTTTGTCGTTGTATCCGTTACAAGTGATTGCTGTGAGCCAGAAATACTATACAGTAAACAAAGCAAATCAAAACATTTATTTGGTAAACACTCGTTATATGCGTAATTCCTCTCTACCTAAGCTCGTGTTTTTATAATGTAATTCTAGAATATTATAATAACTAAAATTTATTTAATTTCGATATTTTTCCATTCAAATGAAGCATCGCGGTGCATTTTTTAATCGCTTTAACCAGCAACTTGGAAAAACCCGAAGAAAGTGAAAAACTCACATAGTTAGTTTAAAAATGAAGCAAGCTGTGTAGATGTTAAACGTTTGTACACTTTTATCAATGCGTTTAGTAAATTCGTTGATGTCCAGGGGTCTCATAGTGGGATAGATTGAACAAAATATAATAAAACCAATGTCGATTCCCACAAAATTTAATATATGAACTTAGAAAATTGTTAACGTTTATGCGTTTAGGTTTGATGTTGAATCAGAAATTATGGTAAACCCAAAAATAAAATATCCAACTTTCATTTATTTTAATAGTTTCCAAACTAATAGTATCAAACAAAATTTAATAACACTTCAAAGTGCATTTCCGCGGCAAAACTAATTTGTTTAACCAGACATTACTAAAATGAATGAAAAACTTGATGATTTTGAGTATATAAAAGTTCTGTTTCTTTTTCGTGCTCCTATCCATTTTCTTCTTTTTCTTTGTGTTTATCTTTTTTTCCTTCTCTTTCTCTTCCTCTTGTTTTTCTTCTTTGTTCCTCCTTATCTTCAGTTCCACCTCCTTTTCTTCCCCCTTTTCTCCTCCTTTTCGCCCCGCCTCCTTCTTTCCTCAGCCCCTGCTACCGTCCATTTTTCTCTCCCCTCTTCCTTCTTTCCCCTCATCTTTCTTTCCCCTCCTCATTCTCACTCCTCAGCCTTCTTTCCCCTCCTCCTTCTTCTTTCCTCTCCTCCTCCTCCTCTTCCTATACATTTTCGTCTTCATCTCACTCCTCCTCTTCCTTTTCTCCTTCCTCTTTCGCTTCCTCTTCCTCGTCTTCTTCCCATTCCTCTTTCTCTTTCCTTCTTACTACTTCAGATTACAAAATGTCTGTAATTCGTATTGAATTTGTAGCGTAAAATATTTACAAATATGTTCATCATCATTATTATTATTATGATCGTCGTATTGCAGTACTGATACTTAATAATTATAGAAAGGTGTAGGTCATAAACTTTCTAACCAGTCCAGCTGTACATGGATTATATTGTCTAAGTAAATTAATATTGTTGGCAATGCTTGGTTTATTTATGCTTCTATAAGATTTTGGAACAAAATTTATAGTTGGTTTTAGCATTACAAGTCCTGAACAGTTCTTTCCATCTTTATAATAGAAAAATAAATTACTAATGTTCGTAATATATACAGTGAAACTCGGATATAACGACATCATATATTGCGACAACTTGGTTATGCATGTTTTGACAGGTACCTGTTCTCCGTTCCATAAGACTCTATGATACTTTAATTCACTTATAACAACAATGATTAATAGCGACTTGGTTATAAAACCACAAGTTTTTATCGATTCTTATCGTCTAACTCGTTTATAACGACAATATTATGTTCACAATTTTAAATTTCTGGGGAAGATAGAGCAGAAGAGCAATTAGAAGATGGGGAAGTACAACATCCGAAGTTAAGTGAGGCCTTTTAGATATTGCCGAATTATTCAACGATTTTATAAAGTTTCTACTAGAACTGTTTTGACAGAATCAGCATTGCAAGAAAAACCTAGGAATGACTATTGGAAGCGCGTAGTGCAAAGAACGGAAATTACAAGTTTTTATGAACCTGTAAACACGGATTAATTATTATTAAGTAAAGAATTGTGTTGTTACTCTATAAAAATATTTATGTGCGTAAATGTTCTTAGTTTTTGAATTAAATACTTAATCTTTCAGATACTTTTAACAGTAAATACTAATTAGATACAAAACACTATATCTTCTGTTACAACGGCAACTCGGTTATAACGACAAAATTTTGCAGTCCCTTCAATGCCATTATATCCGAGTTTCACTGTATATTATTGTTGTCAAAACCATTTAATGTTGTATCTCTGTATTTCCTACGGCTACAAAAATTGTATAACTGGAGAAATATATAGGTAGTAAATTATAATTAGTATGTATCCTTTATTTCAAGTATAATTTAATGTAAAGATAATCGTACGTACAGTAGGCAGTTTCTTAAGGAACTGTGAACATGAAATAAAATTAGCTAAAAGCAACAATTTACTATTGTCGACATAGGTACATTAACGTGCGTTCTTTGTACGTCTGCTTTAATTAGTGAACAATATAACTAAAATTGGAATAAGGTGAAAAAAGATGTAAACATTTATAAGAACGTATAATAAAAAAATTGTCTATGTATTGAATAATAGTCTAAAATTAATTCATGTTTATAATATATTTAGCAATTTTCTTTTGCTATATTACAAACTACCACCTTTTAAGAACATAGTGCATACAGCCCCAGTATTTTCTCTATTTTTTTTTAAATCATACCAGTGACAAGCTTCTTCTAGTTTTTAACATAACCAGCAGCAGTTATAATAAATTAGCTAAGCTACTATTTATCTGATCGAAAGACAAGCTCCATACCAAAAATGTTGCACTAAATTTTGAATACTTAGTTCAGTTTAAGATCCTTTTAATAACTATCCATACGTTGTTCTACTAAATTCTGCGTATTCAATGAATATACTATTATTTTCTAGATACGAAGCAAAAAATGTAGTGATTCCCTATGTATTAGATAACTTAAATGAACTTTTGTATAGAATCTTTCAAGTAATTTAAACGCTCACGTTCATAAAGTGTGAAATATTTTAAGATACATATACCACGATAGTAGTCCCTGGAAATGTAACGTTGTGCATGGCGAAATATGGATTTTGTGTAGTAGAGTACATAATAATTTTTTTTCATTCATATATATTACCGTCTCCCCCCTCCGCGTACCGCTTTCGGATTACTTCAGGAGGTTGCGGACGTCCCTTACATACTAGCCATTCATGCAACATACACCCCAAACTTAACTAAGGGAAATACGGTTGCCTCAGCCGGGGTTCGAACACGCGGCAGATAGAACTGCATTTCACTGTGACCTCGACTGGCAGCGAATATTCCCACTGCCCCATCGAGGTCTCTAGAGTACATAACAACTGTGGCAACTAAACTATACTTTTATAACTGTTGGTAATTGTATGAAAATTTCGTTGCTCGTACTGTAGTAGCGAAACATAAATAGTTGGGACTACGACACGTAATATTTACATATGCCTGCAACGTTTATATTTATTTTAATCTACTGAAAACTAAATTAAATTCGTGTTATTTTTAAACATAGAAGCATTTTGATAAAAATGGTGTATAAAAACTCGTTTGTTCCTTCGGGGAGTGCTTACTTTTCCAAAATAGTAACTATATACCGTGAGAGCAATAAAAACTCAAGTCGTCAAAGACACACAATTTTAAAGACTTGCCTTAAATTAATTAATTATAAAGATGAAAAAATTATAAATATTTGTAGCTGTTATACATTAATAATTGACAGTTTATATTTCAAATTTTATTAGGTTGTTTATTTATTATTTAATAGAAATTTAAAATTAACACTTTAATTTGCTAGTGTTTGTCTATACTTTTAGTTATCTATATTCAAGGTTACATTGCAATCACAAGTATTCCGTGGTCCCTGCGATCGAAGTAGTGAGGTTATGCAGTTAGGGGCTATGTAAAGAAACGTTTATTTGAAATAAAATTGTTGCATTCACATTTACAGAACAAAGTAAATAATAGATTTTACAGAAGATGTTAATAATGTTGACCATTGTTTTATAAACATAAATGCACTCTTCTTTTAAGATTTTCAAACATATTCGACAGATTATCAGGGGTAAGTTTATCCAACTTTTGTGAAATAGCATTTTGTAAATCTTCTAGATTCTATGGTTTGTTACTGAAAGTATTGTTAAAAGATAAGGAAATAGAAATCAGTCTGGAATTGTAAGACCGGGTGACCTTGGTGGGAACAAATGTCTACTAATTAACCGATCATCATAAAATTCCTCTAAACATTGTATGACACCAGTGGCGTAGCCAGAGTTGACGCTTGGGGAGGGATATACAATAATACAAGAAAATCCGCGGGTTTGGCTCTCAACGTATACCTATAGTAACTGCTTATTTACGTTTTTTATAGATTGTATGGAAAAAAGTGCAAATATTAAAGAATACTGAATAAAAAACAATATGTTTAGAATTCTAGTGTTTATTCAACAAAAAAACATTACAAAAAGAAAATCTAGGCGCCATGGTTTTTTGATCAGTTCGTCAAATATTTCATCTACTTCAACTAGCTGTTCCCGGTGTATCGTCGATTCTAAAACAAACAAATCAAACAGTATGATTAGATTTTTGGTATAAATGATTTTTATAAAACAAACCTGGGGAGTTGAATTCTTCAAATATGTATCGATTCGTTTTAATGTCGAGAACGTTCATTCGTTCTGGTGTGGCTGTTGAAACTGGAAGTGTGCAGAAAGTTTTTAGCAGTCTATGAATGTTTGCTTAATCCGAATTATCGTTGAACTTCTTTTAAGATAGTAGACAAAAAAACCACTCGAAAACATTTTTATGACTTGAAAATCTCCCTCTAGGTTCATCTATAAAAAGTCAATGTTTGGCAAATATATTGTTATTCGAAAATAATCTCTAACCGGATATTCAGAATCCATTGGAATAGTGGAATTCCCTCGATGTCTGGTTTTTTACAGCACTTTCCATTTTGATTTCTGAGTCCACTTTACTCGTGGTTTTCTACAACGATTAATAAATGAGAATAAACAGGTCCATGTGGTTTTTTATATTTTGCTACAAAACATGTGGGGGAGTATTTATTGCAAGATTTTAAAAGGAAATAATATGGCCAAATTTGAAAAATGTAGATTTCGACAAGTAATAGTAAATAATATAAATTGCTTGATCCTAAAACATTCTAAGATTTCTAATTTTGTTTGCTTATGCATTTTCATAGTTGTAGCTATTTTTTAAGTTTTTGACCCTTGGAGAGGGATATATCCCCCTATCCCCCCCCACGTGGCTACGCCACTGTAATGACACCATTAGCAATATATGCAATGGTATTGTACTGATGGAAGTAACCATTCCTAACTTCGTCATGATGAAGTTAATTGAAAAAGTGGTTTAAGTTATTCTGAAGATAATAATCGGCAGTTATATTTACTGCAAGAAACTGGTAAAGTATTTGTCTTCTTGAAACAGTGACACATAAACCGATCTTTTGTGGATGTAACGGTGTTTCCTCAAGCACACACCGATTATCTGTTGCCTATATTCTCATATTTTGGCTGTTAAGATACCCATTGAGGTGAAACCAGGCTTTATCGCTGAAACAAGTAAAACCCAATATGCCATTATTATTTATGCTGTGTAAGAGCCAGTGACAATAATTTTTTCCAGGTTGGAAACCACGCGGTAAAAGTTGATGAACCATTAGCATTTTGCATAGAAACATGCTGAAATCTTTTTCATGTCATTGTTCGCCAAGCACCGTATAACAAATCAACTTCATGGCTTAGTTTTCTGGAAGGCTTAGAAGGAGTTGCTTCCATGATATCCCTAACATTATCATTAACTTTTGCAATTCTTTTCACAGGTCATCCCGATTCCTTTTTCATTTCAACTTTCCACTTCCTCTAACATTATTCACAATAATCTTGGTAGTGTGATATAAATTGTTATAAGTTAAGTTTACAGCCTCATTCGGATGAATATTGCATTCATCATTTTCATTTTTTATACCATTATGAAAATAAGATTCTAATATGAAAATTTTATGCTCTACTATTAACATCACAGTATTGTAATATGCAATTGTAATGGCTTTTGCTGCAATCCATTAATTAAATAAATCATCAAATGAAAATTGAAATGTAAACTCTCAATTAAAAATATTGATATTGTGTACATACTTATAATTACAAATTAATCTAAGACAAGACTTTAAAATTCCCTATTTGACTTGGGTTTTGATTGCTCTCACTGTATTTAAACAAACTTAGCTGAAATTATTAAATTGCTTGGTTGGATAAGATGTTTCTACAAAACAATGTTAAATGGAAATAACATTTCTAAGTGAAAATGATATTTTCATAATAGCGCAATCGCTGTAGTGAAATTCTAACGCTTATACAATGAGCGTAGAGCTGTCAAACTTGAAAGACAAAATCGCGCAAAATATTAATGGGTTAGGTAATGGCGGAGGCAATAAATAAACGATAGACTGTTAATAATTCGAAGCTGCGCTCGGTGGTTCGAGGTGGCTTTCAAATTATTCCACAGTTTGGCAAATCATCCACAGACCACAAACTTTGAGTGTTTGTGCAAGTCGTTTGGCTCCAGAGATATGTACTCTTGGCGTTCGCCGCGCCGCACTTCTCAACAAAGAGTTATGACGCTACATTTAACTAGTTTGTCTAGAACGCTTGATTTGAGGACTCAACACGAGTACTTACGCCCCATACCCTATAATTACGTAGCTTCAGTGCAAAATAAGATAAGACTGCTTGTGCTTTAACGTTTCAGTTGAGGCTTGTTTGCGTAAGCTTTGTTAGATGTAAGCCGCGCTAAACTGCGAGAAAAATCCATTATCGTTAATGCTGAAAACTCAAGGACCATAAATAGAAAGTACACGTCGTATAAATCTCAAATAAAAGGATAGCGCAAAAGCGAAGTAAAAATATTCGCTAGGATGTATTTTAGGTTCCCACGGCGTAAAATTCTCTTTTTGCGATCCTGTGACAATAACTTGGGTGAGTCATGGACGTTCGAAAATAAATTAGAGAAAAGGCGAAAGAAACGCCGGAAAAACAGGTTTGTTTCGGTTTTCATCCGAGAACCACCAGGTTACCGGAGCTTCCAATTCCTGCGAGACCTTTCGCCTTCAGGCCGCTGACTTATATTTTTCGCTGGCCGAAGTTAATTCTGAAAAACCGCGAAACCTACTCAACAAAACAGATGCCGTTACACGGGTTGGTTTATCCCAATCATTAATGCAGTAAACTTGTTAGATCATTTCGCTAACTTCGCCTTTAAACTGCGGACGATGCAAATATCCACATGCAATTGCAACATAATACCTGAAGTTTAAATCCACCGCAACGTGCAATTGTAGTTTATGATTATGATTTGATATTGTCTGCAGTGTATGAGCTCCCCTTTCGACTAACTCAACCTATCAGGAACACAAACATGCAAACACGGGTTATGTGTTTATTGCTCGACTAAATTAAACCGATCCATGTTTCTTTTTAAACAATATTGGGTAAAATATTGTAAATGGAAATTTAGATGCAGATACAGATGTATTTTTTAAAATATATGATCTGTTTTCTTCTTTTTCATAATATTTAAATTTCAGAAATGTACTTGATAATATGAAAACAATTGTAGTAAATCAGAACAAATATTCTAGTAAATGCAAATGAAATTTAAAATTAATCTTTCCGGGAATCTTAGGACAACCCTAAGAATACCCTTCCGCTTTCAATTGATGTGGGCTGTATAGTCATCAAAGCATCCAACAACTTCTCCAGATTTTTCGTTTTCGGTACCCTCGTATATATGTAATTCTTTTTGTTGTTTTTTGTCTGATTCCCCGACATTTCTGTTTCTATTTTCTTAGTTTTTAAGTGCTGCACTTATAGCACTAGCACTAGCCAATGTATAATTTATATCAGGAAGTTGGCTATTATCTCTTCCAGATGAACTTTCACTTTGCGTTTCTATTTCAACATTATCTCATTCCACTTCTTTGTCGAATAACCTATTGAACATCTCGCTAGCATAACGAGTAATTGCAGACTTTTAGGATGAAGACAAATCTTCTGTAACGGTAGATTGAAAACTGAGTGTTTAAAGACATTTTGCCGAAGACACAAGATCTTGGTTCCTTCGTTCTTTAACGCGAAATGATAACAATTTTCTTGTAATATTATCATCATTTTCAAGAAAAGAATTTTTAGCGTCGTTGCGCTAAATAAATATACACCGTGCGTGTAATAAAAGATGTAATGATAAACGAATATAACAACGGCAACACAAAATAATAATATCGGAAACTGCACAACTGGAATCGGAACTAGTACACCTCAAGCTCTTTGTACTAAAGCCGGTAGAAGAGTCTTGGTATTATCAGGATGCGTTTCTAAACCCCTCTTGCGGACGTAGCATCATCTTGGAGAAAGCTAATTCCATTGTTTGTACCAGATTACCCTTTTAAAGTGGCATCATAATTATATGTCCTTGTTTTACTTACTAAACAACGGTAGTATTATTATTATTAATATTAGTTCCGTCAAAGTAGCAAAACTACATATCCGTCTTGATATCATTTTGAATATTTGAATTTTTGTGAACATTTCACTCACTGTTCTCCATAATTGTTCTGTTTCGTGTTTCCTGTGTTTATTGCCTACATCGTTCATATCTTGTTGTACGTTTAAATTTCATATTTAACATCTATAATGTTTCTTTCTAGAATGCCGAGATATAGGGAAGAGTCCCAACAGATGATTTTGAACGTTTTGCAATCTTTCGATGAGTAGAGCGAAAGATTACGAAGAGTAGAAGGAATAATTTCACCTACAAATGCTGTTTGTTTGTTGAATAAGGTAACGCCTATATTAAAGAACTCCATCAGAGAGGTAGTGTACAAAATGTATCCTGCCACGGAACACGTAACAATGCAAACGCTACACGCATGATTGAAGAATACTAAGCTTTAATTTTCTACTTTAACATTATATGAGGCTTGTTCAACTGAAACACATATTTGATCAACTTGGCCTGAAAATAATTGCAATAATTCAAATGACGTTTGCTAATGTAAGTAGTGTTTGTAACCAACACATTAATAAGTTTTTGGCGTTTGAATTTGATTCTGACTTTTAAAACTTCGATTTTGAAATGTCGTTTGTTGTTGAAGATCCGTCCAAGTTTGATCAGCGTGCGGTCCTATGGACGAACCGCGACCAGGTGCACGGTGTACTGCATTAACAGAAAACAATATGGCATGTGAACTTTATTAGAGAAAATCGTCGAATTTCAATTAGAGAAATTTCAGAAATTGTTGGTGCGAGTGTAGTAGGATCTGTGCATAGTGTTGTTCGTAATCTGGGTTACAGTAAAGTTTGTTGGCAATGGATTCCTCGTCTCGTGCCTAATGAACAAAAATGCTTGCGAATGGGATTATCTCTGCAACACCTCACAGACTAAAGCAAAATGGTGATAACTTTCTTCTGTTAGTAGTTGCTGGTGACGAAACTTGATGCCATTACTACGAGCCATCCAGTAGGTTATCGTCGATACAGTGGAAACATTCAAGTTCACGAAGAAGTTAAAAGCACCACCTTCTGCAGGCAAGGTGATTTTTTTTCGACCATGAAGGACCCTTGTTGATGGAGTTTAAGGAACCTGGAGTAAATGTCACAATGCAAATCTGTACAATGAAACTCTGAACAAGCTTCATCGAGCAATAAAACGGAAGCGTCCAGGAAAACTTAGGCGTGGGGTCATTTTGCTGCACGACAATGCTACGCCTCATGTTGCTATTGTGGTGAAAGAAAATCTTCAACGAAAGAAATGCCCGGATCGCCTTGCGATTTCCATATTTTTGGACCGCTGAATACGGCGTTAAAAGGTCGGCATTTTGAGTCTGACGCGGAAGTACAGATAACTGTGGACGACTTCTTCAATCAACCACAAGAATTCTATGAGCAGGGTATACTTTGGTTAGTAAAACAATGGGATAGGTGCCGTAACTGTGATGGTAATTATTTGTAATTAAATTGTTAAATAAATTTTTATAAAGCAAAGATGGGTTTCAAATGAGCACACCTCGTACAAATGATGTAAAGCAATTGGTTTCAAAAGGAAAAAGTCAAGCAATAGGTTGTATCCAATAAAAAAACCCATGTATTAAGCTTAAGAGGAAGAACATAATCAAATCTAGTGACACCACTACATCCAGTGATTCTGGATGTTGACAACAGCATCCAAAAAAAGATAGAGACGGATACCGGTACATAGTTCTTCATGAAGGTGGTAGCGATGGTTTTGTAAAAGACGTTTCATTAGTTTTCAAACGTGGAAAAAGTAAAGGTGACTTTAATGACAACATGAACATAGAGAAATTTGAGTGATAGTTTAGAACTCAGTAAACCTTACAAAATTTTCTTTAATAATTATGGATAACGCGGCTATCACAACAGCATTACAGAGAAAATGCCTACAAACTCCTAGTCTAAGAAAAAAGTAGTTTCTTGGTTAATAAGGAAAAATGTTGATTGTCCCGAAAAAGCAATGAAAAATGAAATTTGGAATATTGAAGCTAGATGAATTTGTCAAGCAATTTCATCACAAAATATTACTACTTCCGTCGTAGATGTTATAATAACTTTGAGCTGGTGGAGAGAAATGGGATGCATATGTTATTAAAGTAAAAGAAGATATTGATTCGGCTTCGACTGTTCAATATCGAGAAGATCTCTTTGATATTCAACCCTTCACTATTACTATTAGGCTCCGAAAGCTCTTTTGATGAAGAATTTGAAGATGAAATATATTGAATGTTTAATAGGTAATTCTTCCAGTGCGCTTAACTTTAGAATGTAATAATCATCGATTACATCGTTATAATCAATATCAAAAATAATTATTATTGATATTACTTGTTGTTAAAAAGAAAATATAAATTCTAAAGCACATATTTACTTATACATTGACTAGTGTACGTTGCGATCAAATTATTATTTTAGTAAATATGAAACAGATATACCTACACTGTGTGTCCCAGAAATTTGCATACAGAAATAAAAGCATCCTTCTTCTGGCTACTAATTTATCGATGTGCAGTTTTCCAGAACAGTTTATTTATTTATTTACGTTTTGAAGAATGTTATGTTGAATTAAAATTCTGGATAAGCAGAACCTCATAGTAATATAAAAAAATAAATCATTCTCCCTAGCAACTAAAAACCTCCTAGAAACTGTGATGTCACATGTTTACAGATGTAATAAAAAACATACGTAAACATCAGCAACTATGACGTAGCTTTAAGAAGATAATCCGTCGACCATAGTTTAATTGGCTTAAATGTATTGCAAATATTGCAACATCATTTTCATTTAGTAATGTTAGAGAAGTAAATCTCTAATGCCTATCGAATTAAGTCAACAATTTTTAGAAATCTTTCAATCATGTCACAATGCTATTCCACTTGGTCGTGCAATTTAGAAGCAAACTTAATTCTATCCCATGCTTTTCCTTGGCATGTTTTTGTAATATTGAGTTTATTTTCTTCCGTGAAGTTTTAAAAAACTTTTTTTCGTACCATTTGCCAAACAGGTTTAATATCATCCACTTTACATGTTTGGTTACAGCATTATTTCGTTCATCATTAATATCAGCTTCAGAAAAAGCGTTATTAGTTAAGGATATTATTTTATCTTTTATTGAGGCGCATTGCCGTTCATAGTAAAATACATAAATGTGTAGGGTATCTCGATTTCCGATTTCGTAATGAGCAGCAGTATAGCAAGGTATGAGTCTAGTTGCTTTTTTTTTAATTTTCTAGGGAAATGTGGTGATGTGGAGGTTTAAACATTGGTTAACTGGTAAAATAACTCTAATAATAGTGGATCTAAATCAACTGAAACTAGACTATACAAAGCTGATTTTAAAGTTAATCTACAATTTTCCAACGCTCCCCTGTATTCTCAAAATATCCTGTTTTTGACTCCCTCGTGGCCGCACTATTACATTCTGCATAATTTTTGCGTGCGGAGAACAAAGGGATCGCGGTCAGATAACTGCGAGAGTTAGTGGTGGTGTAAATCAAGACGGCTGTGGATCCTTGTCGTCGGCGGGACTAACCTAACAGATACGCCGCCTCGTTCATCACATGCCCTTTTCAACCTCCCATACACGGGCCAGGTGTTTCATGAGATTTTCAGCAAAAAGGATTGAGATATAGTACGCCATTTCCTTTCCTTTTTAACTTAATGGAAATTTAGTTAAATTTTAATTGACTAAGTTCGTCGTTATCATTTGTGCCCGTTAAACTATTAAACTAGAAAAAGTAACTGAGTAGTGGGTGTTCTGTCTTCGAACTATTTTCGGCAGAGGCAGTCAAAGAAATTGTAACTCAAAGTAGAAGATTCCGTAACAGGATGCTAAGTTTAATATTTTTGGATAGTAGTAGAAAAAATCTAATAAATATTTGTTCTCAATTTATTTTTTTATTATGATTTATTTTATTAAAGCAAGAGACGAAAGAAAGTGCCACTTTTTCTTACTTTTCTTAATAAACAGTCGCGTCGGTTGCAAGCGAGGTTCAAGGAAGGCTTCGGCCTTACAATCACAGAATTGTGAAACTAATCCCATCCAGTTTTCGAAGGAAAAATATATGCCTGTTGTAAAAAAGGATAGAAAGAATAACTACCAAGTATGTCCATCAAATTTTGGAACGCAGGAAATCCTTTGGTTTGGATTCACAGTCCGATTCATAACTATAAGCATTACCAGTAAACGTGATAATTTTAAAAAGGCTACCAGTAAACGCACGTCCTTCTTCGACCTTTTAACATATTGGAGATCTATTTTCCAACAATTTTCTATAAGTTAACTCAAATTTATATTTGTACAAAAATGTTGGAACCTTTATTGTTACTACTATTTCGAGAAGATCGTAAGGTAAATTGCTCGGAGCAAGGGAATGTTATGTATTTTTTCTGTATAAGCTAGTGGTTGGTTAGCATCTTATTGCAATCACGGATAATGTTATCATTCGGGTATTGTTATCAATTTCGCGAAGAACGGGCCGGACTTATATGATTGCGCAGAAAAAACATAGCTTATAGTCATCATGACTTCGGTTTATCTTATCAGCCGTTTTCATCCACGAACAATATCCTTGTCGCATGCATTTTCGTTTCGCTTTCCGGTTCGAATCTCTCCAAGGTCGGAAATTTTTCTAATTCCCTAGTGATCGGTACTGGGTCCCGGTCTCCATTTGCCATTGGGAATCAAATTAATGGCACTCCTCGTGCTACGATCGCACTAAAGGAGTAACAAGATCATATACACAAAACAATACACCACACACGAGCAGGTTAAGCATGGTTACGCACCAACACGATAACCCACAGGGCTCGACCCTGTTGTGCATTGCACAAACCAATTTAGCCTTGTCTCACACCCAAAGCGATGGGCCTCTAAGGCCTGTTAAAGCTTTACAATAATAAAAATAATTAATTGTATCGAGACGAAAATTCAAGTACTGTGGTATTATATGACTTGTATACCTCGGAGTTGGTACTCTAAATATCCATGCGCTGTCGTCTAAAGCAGGAATTCTTAATCTGGTGGTTTGAAGATTTTCTATTTTGGAAACCACTTCTAACCCGTCGCACTAGTGCAGCGCTGTTCACTGTTTGGAAGACTTCATTAAAACAGAAGAAATAAGGACATCCAAATGTATTGGGATAAGTACAGACGAGGCTCGAGCTATGCGTGGAGCAATAAATGGGTTGATAGGTTTCGTTAAAGCTGAAGCAACCCATGCCGTTGAGACACATTGCTGGATTCACCACAAATCACTATGTACCAGGAAAATACCTGAAGAAATCATAGCAACCTCTCGGGAGTATCTAAAGATATAATCAGTATTCAGAATAGTTTTTAAAAATATCGCGATAAAGATACTGATAGTTTGTAAAAAAAGTATCGCGATACCGACACTCGTTACTCTTTTCAGAAAATTTAGCGATACCAATAGTCGATATATAAAGAAGTATGGCTATATCTTTAGCGATACTTTTCTGTTGATAAATTAAACATGATTTTGTACTTTGGGGTGGGTCAAGGTCCAAAGTTAAACAACATTTTCATAACGTTAGATATACTTAAAATGTTTCAAGAAGCTTAGCGATAACATAACATAATGAGTATTGTTATTGTTAATCCTCTCAATGTGGAAAGGATAAACAGCATTACATACAGCCTCAGGTTTTTATGTTTTACCCAATATTCACATTTCTACCTAGAATGCCTAAAGGTGTTTACAGGTTCAGAAACTGAAATTACCAATTTATTTTGATTTTCTAGAGTATTCCAGCAACATTCCATCGGCAAAGGATCGCAGATCCGCGATTCTCGATAATTGAAACAAGTACCAATACTCCATACTTTTTTAAAATGTATCGCGATGCAATAATCGATACTCAAAAAGTATCGCGATACCAGTATCGCGATACTAGTATCAGCATACTTTCGACCAATGAATATTATTGATAATTTTCTGGTGCACCCAAAAGATTTGCCCGAAAATTTCAGGCTTTATATAGCTTCTCCAGAGTCAGAAAATGACTGGATAAGGAATTTATTTTATTGTCAAAAAATTCACAAAATCAATACCATGATTTATTACCATACGATGCGACATGCAGCTTTTGATTGTAGATAAGAAATATACATATACCAAAAACGGACAGAAAAAGCAATCAAGCAAATTTCTTCCTTTCTGCAAAATATGTTTGGGTGACAAGACTTACATTGCTTGCATAAAAAAGGAGTATCGAAATCGGTATCGGATATCTGACCAGATTTACACTTACATGCTTCACATGCTTGCTTGCTTGCTTTGAAAGAGCGAGATCTAGGACGCGGTTTTCCAAGCATCTCTATGTACACCCTAATTAAGAATTTTGCCTATCTGGGGTAATTCCAACTGCAGTAGTGATTTTTAACGTGTCACACATCGTAGTGGCACGGGACCTACGGCTTCACTTCTTATCCGACAGAAGGTGCATTTTCAGATTTTTCCCCGCTAGAAAAATCTCGCTGACCTTGGCCAGATTCGATCCCGCGTCCCTCGGATCTAAAGGCAAATGCGCTAACCACTACACCACCGAGGCCGGCACAGGCTTCACATACTGAACCGTACATCGCACGTCTAGTGGCAAAAAACAACACCATCTTTCCCATATCATGCAACAATTATTCTGTTTTACATAGAACTTGTAAGTAAATGCAAAACATTTGTTAAACCTATTATTAACAAACTTAATTTTGTCTAACAAACATTATAAAATAAACTTGAGATTGTAACAATTGGTATAGTTATAATACATGGATTCCTTATCTAAAAAATCAACTCTCTATTCTTTATTCACCTTGTACTAAACAAAAAGATAAAGATATTGATACGGGGTCCCACAAAATGTATGTCTTTCGAAAGGGGTCCTCGAATTCATAAAATTTAAGAGCCCCTGGTTTATAGAACCTTTTGTACTTCTAGTTTAATTTAGCAGTCCTGGTCTCTGAAAATGTCGTCGATGTACGTGTTATCTATAAGTATTTCCTAGTATAAATACAACGTTTTAGGTGCTACTACATTTTTAGACCTAAGGAAAGAATGGTTAATGAGGAAGAAAACCCACGTAAAAGGTTTCTGCTGATGCAGTTTACTATGGATGCCTCTGTAGTTACCGTAATTCTACTAAAATCACAAACCATAATCTTGTTTGGTAAATATCTGAAATATTATAGACAAGTTATTCTCTTATTATAAAACACATTTTGTTATTGGTTTAATGGCAAATTAACAACCAAAACCAATTACAATACATGTTCTAAGAGTTACTGTGATGACATTATTGACGTGAGGGGGAAATCCATCCAGCGATGTTATCCCGTTACAGAAGAGCTAGTCTCCTTTTAGGTCACTGGGCCATTTCTTCATTTTGAGTCTTCTTGGTGAGGGCTCCTGTTGTAGGTTGGATGCAAGAATGTTTGGGTGGACTTGTAGTCGCAGAAAGTGTTTGTTACTTCTTTTTGTTCGCTCTCCTTCTACCGTTGTTATATCTAGGTCAGTATGCAGTGTTAAGTTGTTGACATACCACGGAGCATTTACAAGCATTCTTAGGGTCTTGGACTGTTCACGTTGAATGATGTTAACATTGGACTTACAGGAGCAACCTCAAAGCTCAAGGCCATAAGTCCATATGAGTTTTATTATTGCTTTATAGAGCAGTATTTTGTTTTCAAGGGAGAGGCAGGACTTTCTGCCTAGCGACCAGTACATTTTCTTAATTCGCAGGTCAATTTCTTTTCTTTATTTCAGTATATGAGGCTTCCATGTGAGTCGCCTGTCCAAATGAAGACCTAGATAGCGGGCTTCCTTTGCTTGAGGGATGGGTATATTGTTCAGGTACACTAAAGGGCATTCGGTGCGATTTATAGTAAAGTTAACGTGAGTGCTTTTTGTTTCATTTGCTTTTATTCGCAATTTTTTTAGCTACGTCTGTAGGATAGATAAATGGTTTTGTAATTTTAAGGATGCTGTATGAGGATTGGTATGACTAGAGTGAAGGACTGTGTCATCAGCAAAGGTGCCTATGTATGTATCTGTTGTTGTAGGAACATCTGCAGTATATAATATATATAGCAGAGGCCCAAGGACACTTCCTTGGGGTACTCCAGAGTTGATTGGTCGGAGGTCAGAATACTGTTGGCCATATTTTATTTGAAAGTAACGATCTGACAGGTACGTTCTAAATAGCAGGTAGTACTCACTTGGCATAAGATTCTTGATTTTGTGTAAAAGGCCATCATGCCATACTTTTTCAAACGCTTGCTTGATGTCCATAAATACTGCAGGACAATAGGATTTGGAATCAAAACCCGCGTTGATAATGTTTACAACCCTATGGCATTGTGGTACCGTAGAATAGTACCTCCTGAATCCAAACTGGTGATCTGGTATACAATTTTCCAATATGTCGTTATCATATAATCCTTTGATTATAAGCTTTTCTAAGAGTTTAGACAATTGGGGCAATAAACTTACTGGCCTGTAAGATGCAACATCTTCAACAGGTGTGCCAGGTTTTAATATTAAAATGAATTATGGAAATTTCAGCGATAATGGCCAGTATTGAAGATGTAAGATAGAATTGAACAGAATTCGTAGAAACAGTATGTTGCTTTTGGGCTATCCAGTAAGCACCTTAGCCGTGATTAAGTCATATCCCGGGGCTTTCTTATTGTTTATATGCCGAATTTCTTCAAGCACTTCAGTATAGGTGAAGCTTTTGGCGGGTAGTGTCATTTGTAGTGGCGCCTGGAGGAAGGCTTGTATCTCATCATCGGTCACATCGGAATAAGGAGTGAAGACTTCAGCAAAGTGCTGGGCGAGTAGATCAGCCTTTTCTTGGTCTGTTCTGGCCCATTCATTATTTGGTTTTCTTAATGGTGGATTCACAACCTGTGGTCTTTTGTTAGCTTTAGAAATTTTCCAGATACTGTTGTCTGCACGGGACAATGAAGTTAAGTAGTGTTGAAAAGTTTCTTGCCTTAACAATTTTAGTATGTTCTTTATGGTGTTGTCTAGTCTATAGCAGATCTTTTTATCAGCAGGATTGCGCGTCCTGTGCCATTTCGATTTTGCCCTCAAAAAATACATGAGAACCTTACTAGTGTCAAGAGAAATTTTGACGTTTGACTTTGGTACAGTATGCACCCAGTTTTAAACTACTTTTCATGCCACTGTTAATAACTATCATAATCCTGGTTAAGATCTATAACATGTAGCAAGATTGCCTCTTTACCAAGTTTTCTCGTTACAGTAGTACCACTGAAAAAGCACTAATAGGAAATATAGTATATTCTGCACCACCATAATATATGTCAAACAATCCACAGATCAGAATCGGAATCCATTCTTCAGTAACAAGAAACTTTTCTATTTAGAATTGATTTTCGTCTTCCAATTCCAGAACCGAGAACTGCTTTCCGAAATCAAATTTTATGCCAGTATTTAGAACCGCATTCCTATTTCAGAATCGAAGGGTTGTATTCTAGAAATCAAGAATGGTTTTCTACTATACAATTAGATATAGATTGTCAAATCTACAAATCGAGAATTTGTATCAAATTCTAGCAATTTGACAAAATAAAATACTAAGATTGCCGCCTTTTTATTTGAAAACTAGGAATATGCTTGGGAAATAATATTTCTATGGTTTACGAGGTTTACGTTATTGTATGAATAATCTTTTAATCTTCTTCGGCTGCTGCACTTAGCTAGAGGTTATTTAAAATGTTCTATTTAATTCAGTATTTTCAATGAAATACAAATTTTGAAATATGTGAAAGAATATTTGATTCTTCTAAAAAAGTATTTCTAAGTCGTTTGAAATAAAATCAAAACAAAATTAGTTTTCGTAAATACAGTATAAATAGAAATATGATCAGCTTTTGTTACGTTATTAATTCCAAGCAATCTAACCTTAACTCATTCAACATTTACACATGAAACATTTTAATAGGTGCAGTTTCTTCTAACTAAAGCCGTAAACTTCTACATTAATAATATCCTATAAAAAATAAACCACTACAGTTAGAACGAAGTAAAAAAATCTCATTGCCTAACGTCTTTATGAGAAAATTACCTTTTCTACCTTAACATCAAACCTGCAATTAACTAAAACCTAGCGAGAATGACTAATAGGGATGGTGAATATTTGCGTACGTGCAAGTACGTCATATTAAACAAAATATTTGCAGAATGAAGGGTTATGCAAACCGAGTAGCGACGTTGCAGGTGGGGCGTCGCGACGCCAGTCCGACCGGCGCCAATTCCAGCTGATGACGGGTCGATCAGCCCGCATTGTGGTTGTCTAAGTATCGTGTCTTCCTCATTCATGTATAATTTACATACCGTAAATAAGTCTGAATATTGAAAAATGATTTTCGTGTCTGCCTAACAATGGATCCTACAAAAGTCTACTCAAGGCTACCGGCCGTGGAAATTTAAAGTAACCGCAATTGCATTTCATAGAACCAATATTACTACCTGTAGCTATGAAAGTAAAAAATAGATGCTTGATTGGGTTTGTTATATTTTTCCATTTATTAAACATTTCAGTAGTGCGTATTTTAGCTCCAGGAGAAATAAGGAAACTAAGTAAATATGTCGGTCTTATGAAAGTGGAAAAACTCATAAAATTGTAAGTAACAAAAGTTTTCTTCTGGTCGTTTACTTGACAACGTAGTCAGTAAGATTAGAAAACTAATAAAGTGAACATCTTGTTAGATTTTCAGTGGAGAAACATGTTTATGATGGGGCTGCTCCGTCCAATATCAAACACGTGAGACAAAGAGAGCGACCAAAGTAGAAAATTGTTAGAATCCATTAGGAAAAAGCTGTCTGTATTTGTTTTCAGAAAATTGTTTTCTAGAAAATCCTGCAACGTCAATTTCAATATGAAATTAATTTTCTAGGAAGTTTCCTGTTTACCACGGTTTGAAAGTTAAATCCTTCGCATATTTTTGCATAACCTGCGTTGAAACACAATATTTGCTTGAGCTCCATATTAATACTGACCGCAAAATTGCTGTCAACAGAAGTATCAAAACAAATTTGTTTATCCGACCTCCACGATTTCTTACACCTGCTGTAAAGAACTTCAGCGGATTTGTAAAGGAAGCCCTGGATTTTTATTATCTTGAATGGGGATATTCGATACTATTTCCTGCAATTGTTGCAAACAAACAGAATTGATTGAAATACAAAGTTTCAAATTTCAGCGGTCAATTTTGAAACGCTCAGGGCAACGGAACACTAGTTCTATTCCAGCTTGGTAATATGCTAATATCGGACAGATAGCTTGAAGATTTGAAACTGAATATACGAATTTCCCTCCAGTTTTGTTCTAATTCCGTTTTTCAGTGGATAGGCAATACAATGTAATATAGCCGTTCATTACAAAGCAAACTATTGTCGAAGTTGGCCCTTCATTAATTTACTATCTGCAACGCCCCAATTTGGTATAACTTGGCGAGTTAGTCGCAGTAATGTGGTTGATTATATCAGTCAATCCTGTATTGGATTTTCGTAACGTATGCGTTGCAGAGTTTGCACATGATTGGACTTCCTGATCTGCTAAATGTGCTAATCTGTTTTGACAGACGGTTGCATTAACGGAGCATTATCCCCGTTTATTCCAGGTTTAACCAGTTTCGCAATTCTTGCTCTCTGGATATACAATACAATTTGAACTCAATTTGCATACGCTAAATAACAATTCCGGCGACCAATAGCAAAATGCCCTTTCACTAACTTTCAAATGCTTCTAACTGTAATATTGAACGATTTTTTGTTGAAAGGACTGGGCTTTTAATAAAAATTAAAATTAGCGTTGGGAAAGTCCTTCTTAGTTTTGCCTTCGTTATTTTCCTGTGAGATATTTTATTTTCAGTTAAGAGATTAATCCAAAGCTGCTCCTTTTCCTTAGTTTCAACGTTTCTAGAAGGGGCGTCGTTAAATAAAATACCTCAAGCATGATGTAGGACGTTTCAGAATGTATGCGCTATTACTTTTTAATATCAATGGTAATACATAGTTACGGTTTGAACAGAAAATACTGAAATGTGGTTGTTGAGACCTTTAGCACGAACCAAATTCACAAGTTATAAGAATTAAGAGAACAACTACATTAGAAAAATGTCATCTAACCTAGTCTACTATTCATTCTTTAAGCATTATGGATTTTTAGTCAAGTTAAATCAATAAATAATTATAATACCATTGTTTTTACTTTGAAGGTTTTCCGTAAGATGAAACAAAATAGTATAGCGTTACTGTATTTTGAATTATTTCCATAATTTTATTAAAGATAAAAATACTGATATAGATTTTCTTCAGTTCAACCCTTAACACCGTTCTCAAGTTTCCTAGCTCATACTTGATTGTAACATTTAAACTGGATCGTGCATTATAATTTTTGTAAAGTATTTATACATGCTCTTTTTTTTTTTTTTTTTAAGAATCATGGAGTTGTCAAAGGCAACTCCAAGATTCCCATCCCACCCAGCTTACCCCGGCTGAGCACATTTCGTGCTATTCACAGGTCTAACATGCCCCACCCTTGAAAAACCCCATGCCCCAGACATCACAAACACCCTGGGAAAGTGCAGTGCTCAGGATTCGAACCTGAGCGACTTTGGTAGAATAACTCCGAAGCCAAGCGCTGCAGCCATTACTCTACCGCTCTACATGCTCTAACACCTCTTACATATTTTCCACGGGATCTTCCTGCTGTGAATTGTATATTCTAAAATTAGTGTCTTAACTTGTAAGAAAACTGATATCAATAATTTTAAGTAAAACGAGAACTTATGTAGCAAAAGAAAGCTTTGGATTACAATCATGCTGGCATGAGCTGACTGTTTAATTTAATATTTCAAGCCAATACCTTCAAATTAATTATAGTGTGCTAAGGTATTCTATCTGATATGCAGTTGGGAGTCAGCAAGCTACATTTTGTTGCTAGTGTAGCTGAAATTAGGTAACTATTTTTTGCAATTCTTAGTTTTGCACTTGCTATCCAGAAAGCTAAATTGTTTAAGGAGTTTCTACATCTTTAAAAATTATCTACTTTTTAACTGTAAAGGTGAATACTCGTCACTTTTAGATGGTTGAAAACCAAAACAGTAGATTTTAGGATTGTAGTCTTCTACTGTATTGTTCGGTTTTGAACGTCACACGTTCTCGTCCTTAGATTTTCTTATGGATTTTGGTAGTGTCCCAGGTTTCTTATTTGGATATTGAACATTTTCGGAGATCGACTTCCTTTCCTTAAGTCCTCAACTTTGTCTTCTATCAGTAGCTCTACCATATTATCTTGCTGGACCCAAATGACTCTTGACATGGTTCTATAGCAAATATTGTTAAACGCTTAGATAATATTGACGATCCACAGCTTTAAACTATGTGTTGCTGTGAAGAAGCTAATGTTCACAACAGTATTTTTTATGGGTTTACTAATTTCATTGTCTATCCATATCGTTTCCCTCATAACTTTAGTTGATCAGGCAATTGCTATTTATCTTCATTTTGCGTTCCCAATCTTCATCAGTTCCAATGTCAGCTCGAGAGATATAACTTGTTTCGGATTTCAATTATCATGAGACATGGCATAAGAATTAATATTCTATCGACTACCAGTAAGAAATATTTAATATGAGCAAGTTCAAGTCCATTTCAGTTCTTTTAGACGTTTATAAATTTTCGTCTTCTTTTCTTTCCAGTTTTCCATCATGGTCAAATTTTTGGTAAAACGTAGGTTCGTCTTTATAGGTACTAACCACGGACTATCCTTATCCTATTCCTTTCCTGACGTGAAAAGGAACCAGAGGAAAATAGACATAATATTGCGATATTTATGAAGAAGGTCCGATTCCTGTATGTACAAAATAATATTTGATTCGGACTACATTCGGAACGCCTGTGTTGCGTTTTTAGATTTTGCAGAATACTTTCTTGGGTCATTCTGGTGTGGGCCATTTTTCTACCTGCTCATGAATCTTCGCCATATATGCATTTTAAGTTTCCTAACGGTTTAGTTAATACGTTTGCTTAAATTTAACCATCAGGTATTTCTGCATTATCTAACCCTTTTCCTTTAATTCTTCTAAATTTGTAAGTAACCTATCTTCGTATGAGACTTTTAACTGTATGTAATATGTTTCTTGGTGACTTTTAGATTATTTTTGTTCAGTTGCAAGAACATTTCTGCTCTCAAGTAAAGTTACATATTTATATATTATAGATAATTTACATATTACTAATTTTAGCGATAGCAAACACTCCAAGACGGACTTGTTGCATAGAGTTCCCCAATCGTAATATCATAATTTGCTCAAAACATTATTCTTGATTCATATTTATCTATGATATTGTAAACTAGGAGTGAGCAATTATTGCTGACAAAGGATTTATTATTATGATATATTAGCAGAAAGTTTTATTTTTATTAATGTGCAAGCTCATAAATTAAATTATTATAATTTTACATAATACAGTAAAACGTTAAAGTATAAATATAAAACACAATATAAGTTATTTATTTTAAAAATTTAACTCATATTAGGTACCTAATGGTTTATTTTACAATTTTAATAAAATAGAGGAAGCCGTTGCTTTTTCACATAATTGATATAGCGCTTTTGCTTGTAAATTGATGCTTGTGAATACTTACATTTTCCGCTGTCATCTGAAAACAAAAGTATGGTTTGTTGTGTTTCAACAATCGACGTACGAATAGGTATTGTACATGAAAGCTTCAACAACTGTCCCACACAGCGCAAGTTCTGTTTTCTGTTTAAGGGGCTACCAATGTGACTCGAAATAAGCTAAAAGTAATGTTTCCCATTTAACCCTAGCTGAGGTAATAGGCGACCTTTTCACTTGTGGTTTTTTTAAATAGTAGACAATGTATCCAAGATTGAAATAAGGTAAAACAGCTATCGAGACAAGCATATGAAATAATGACGAGAAACTGCTAAAAATAGAGCAAAAATATGATAAAATCAATCTGTGTTTAAAATATATGCGAAAATAATTTAGTGACATTTTTTACGTTATTACAAAGTACCATCTTTTAAGAATATGATCACTCACCCCAATCTCAAGATTTATCTAATTTTCTTACAACCAGAACAATGTTACCTTGTTACCAATTTGTTTTCACGTATATTTTACGTATTGTCTGGTACATCGGTTGCAGTTCACTTTCTAGCATACAGGTAGACGATGCTATCACCCAGTTCAACGAATATAATGGTTTGCCTATGTAAAAAGTAACATTTAAATTTTGGTTGCTACGTCTGTTTAGGATATGCTTAAGGTTCTGCTAAAGTGATTCAAATAAGCTGAAATTAGCCTTTTCTATTGCCACCGTAACAACGTTTATATGCTGCCTTGCTACATACGGTTTTTAACGAGTAGACAACATATCCAAGATTGTAATAAAATGAAAACAGGATAGAAACAACGATTAGAACTAACGATTTGATCAAGCTAGTTTATTAGTACGGCCAAATCAATCCATATTTATGATATATGTGGACTTAATTCGGGGAAATTTTTTTACCTTATTAGAAACTACCATCCTTTAAGAATATAATGAGCACAACCCTGATGTGAATGTTTATCCAGGTTTCATAAAATGTTAACAATGCCAAGAACTTGCGATTAATTTATTTTGTCGTTCACTAAATTGAGAGAAATATAATAACTTGCCGATCTAAAATGTTGCATTTGATTTTGAATTCTCAAGTCGGTCCTCTTAAATGGAATTGGAATTTATTTAATCTTCTTTTTCTTTCTCTTTTAGCTAGGGATGGTCCTGCATGCTTTGCCTTCGAATTCTGTTTATTCTGCGGAGGAGGAAAACCAGCTTTGTGCCCATCTCTTGGGTGGTCGTCCAGGTAAGCGTTTCCCAGCCGGTCTTTCCTTTTTGAAATATATGCTAATCTGTCTTCCTCCATCCTTTCTACGTGGCTGTTCCATTCTTGCCTTCTTCGTTTGCCCCACTTTACTATATCCTGTATTTAACATCCTTCTTTTATTGATATATTTGTTTGGTGATCTGTCAATGTGATTCCTATTACTTTTCGTAGGATTTTCATTTCCACCGTGCGAATTTTCTGTTTGGATCTCTTTGTTCCTGTACGTGTCTCTATGGCATACGTTAGTACTTGACGGATCATTGCTTTGTATATTCTCACTTTGCTTTTTTTGCTCGTATATTTGTTATGCCATACTGTATTTAGGCGTCCCGCTTGTTTCATCAAAATTTCATAATGATTGTCTGCGTTCCTAGGTGGATGCAATCTCTGTAAAATATACATCCGTTTCTCTATACCTTGAGAAGCAGGAAATTAAACAATTCAACAACAACAACAAATGTTTCTAGTTCTTTATTAACAATATTCAAAATTAGCACACTGTATAGCAGTACTCGCTGTGGTACTTTATTAATTATTTCCCTTAGCAAATTATAGAAGTTTTTCTTGTCTTCATGGGATAGTGTCACGATCTTACTATATACTTAGACGATATTGGCTGATGTCGTCTATAGATTTACAGATATTCTATCACTAACCATATCTTACGTTATCAATTGGTTTTTATGTTCATTGAATTTACATACCTACATAATCAACAACTTAGGTATGAGAGTACATTCGTATTCTGGTTAACACAAGCTTCTCATTAGGATATAGTGGGGTACACTAACCCTTTAGAATTTATGCAAATATAATTCAACTATAGGTTCGATTCTAAGTAGCACTAAACATGATCGATTATTTTTCAAGACACTAAAATACACTAAAACTGCGATTTACCATATCAAAGTAAACACGTCGACAGTAATTAAATTAAGAAGTACAACAATTGATGCTGAAAGGAAGCTAGCAAAAATATATCGTCTACTAAGAGGCGTTTAATATGAGTACTTCAGAAAAATACCACGAAGGGGTATCATAAAAGGAATGAACGCGCTTACAGCTAATAAAGTTGATAATTATCAGTGAATTTTACTAGCATTTGTTTCAGTACTCTATTTTGCTTGCCACACAAACTCTGTACTAAGCAAAAAATATATTGAATTACAACTTACTACTTATCTACAAGCTCCATATTTGGCATCCAATGGTGCATATTCAAAAGATATGGCATGTGTATCGGTAAATTTCAACATTTCCTAATTTCTAAAATCTATACTTAGCCTGTAATCATTAAGAATTTATTAGAAAATTACACCGAAGGGCTGTGTAATACCCAGTAAAAGATGTAGACCGTTTCCTCTCATGTTTTTCCTGAAATTTTGTCCTTGACTTTGACAGTCTGAAAATGGTATCCGTCTGGACTTTGACATGAATAAATTATAATTCCATTTGGAAATCGTAAAAATGACGCTAAAGACGTCAAAATATAAGATGAAGTAAGAGGGGTGAATCAATTGCGGACATATACCGGGTCGAGCACTCACGCAAACACATAAAGCACACGTCCCGCGTCACATGGGAGGAATTAGAGACCGCAAGGGCCGTAAGAAAGGCCGAATTTACGAGCGGGTTTGCTGCCGTGTCTGTTTGAACGCTATGCTAACCGCATTCGCCCTTCTTATCCCACGAACTTGTATATTGCACGGGGTTGTCTACAACCAAGTTCCTTGTAAATGCATTAGTTTGAATCCGCACGTGATATATACGAGGGAATTTCAAATGAAATCCACTTCTAATGGTACAGCCACGGATAATCTAAATTCTGTCTTTTCCTCTTCGCCCGGCCATAATTATTCTTAAATAATTCGCAGAAGTCCAATTTCGGAGGAAATTGCTCCAAACGGCTGATGTGGATGTCATTATTGTAGTGGTGTACAATATAAATTTCGTTTTATGTGGTTTTCTCTTTTCTCAATAGATAAACTTTGACTGTTTGGCTTATCTTGATTGATTTCCAATTCCTGCCGTAATAAGCTGGTGATGGGTCAAGCTAGAAATATTACCACAGTTTTCTTGATGGGCCAATCAGTGAGTTATAGCCCTCGTCCGATTGCTCGGATCGGTTACTTTGAGCTAAGTTTGATAATGAAATTTCTGATCGGTTTGGTGTTCATTTACAACCCGGCAACGTATAAAATGCGGTTATTTCGATACACATTTCATGCGACGACATACCTATCGAAGAGGCGACAATATTGTCGGAATAAAATTACAATAAAACGGATATTGGGAAATTTCTTAGTAAAGTTTCCAAGGAAAATGATAAGGTTTTATCAGCGGTGTGTTTTTGCTACACAAGACACGACGCCACCTGGCGATTCTAGATTTTTGAGGACAATAATGGTGGAACGATTCTAAGTAGAGCTGCGTTATACGAAGTCCGGACTCCGGGCGTAGATCTTTCGGCACGAGTCGTTCTAAACTAATAGCGGCCCAATTGGATTTTCCCGACAGAGCTGTACTTAGTTTAAAAGTTCCATATTTCACGTCTAACTGCTCGCACTATTGCGCCGAATTCAATTTCAATTTTATTCTTGTAATGGCTGTTCTATTACACTACTTACAGTTTCTTAGCAGGCATATTAATCTCGTGAAAACGGGAATTTATGCTAGAAAATAGAGCTGAAATTGAATCAATTTTCAATTAATAATTACCCAATAAATAATTTAATATGAATCGCCATATCAACAACGCAGACCTCTTACTAAGTTGGTCTGTGTATCTTCTCTTCAATGGCAGCAAATTCGAAAGTTCTTAGATTTGCTCGTTTTTGATAGGATACCTATATATTGTTCTAATTAAATAAAAACTAAATTATAATCAGCTTACATACTCTTTCCTTCGAAGAGGACGGAAAACGGCCAAATACATTATTCTAAAAAGCTTTACTTTGTTGGTTTACTCGCTCCAATTTTATAATTACGTAAGCTGCATCTGTGATGTTCTACAGAACTAACAAAGTACTTATCTTTTTGAGTACTCTTAATGGTAAGTAATCCTCTGCTACTTTAGTAAACTAGTTATAAATAAAAAACTTAATGTGATGACTAGTAAATCTGCGTTACTTAATAGTTAGAAACGCTGAAAGGATCATGAATAAATTAAGAGATTAAAAGGGAAACGTTTTTTTAGAACTAGCTAAAAGTTTAGTGGGTTTCGTTTTAATTCTTAATACATATTTACTTCTAAAAATAACATCGAATTTATTATTTAATACTGAAACTACATTCATTATCAATGTATTACCTTAATTAAAAACGAGGAAACTTTGAGAAAATATATTAAATATAGGAAAGTAAAACCCTTTCTCTACGACTATAATATAATGTATTCGTTACATATACCTTTTTAGTTGAAGAATGATATATATTCTCCATTTCCGTTGGATTCTGTTCTCTATTTCAGTGGGATTCTGTATCAGAATACAACGATAAATTGCGGAACCGGAAGCTAGTGGGCGTGGCATGTTAGCGCTTGGAATCTCCTACTTGTTTTTGAAGTAACTGTCAAAAACAGTTTTAAATTTTCGTATTCGTAAAAACAGTAAGAACTAGGTATGAATAATGCAGACAGCGAAAACGCTGAAATGTGTTCGCCACCAGAAATAACGGAAACCGCGAAAACGACGTGTATTAATTTACTGCCGAAGAAATCGCAGAATCAGTACACAATGGTGTACACGGCGTAAAATGGTTGTGGCTAGTGAACCGACATAAAGTAAAATTTTTATTATACTGATTCGGACCAAAAATTGTAACTTCCTATGAAATAGTCGTAGAGAAAGTATAGTCTCCTACTCGTGTAGAATAGCTATTATTCACTCGGAATTCATCCTTGTGAATAATAGTTGTCATTCTACACTCGTTGAAGAATATACTATTAGTTCTGACCGAGAATTTATTGTTGTCAAAATGTAAATTTCGACTGCTAAACATTCATCATCAGTAGAACAAAATGAAGAGGAATCTTGCAACGAACGCTTTCTTGAAGCTAGCGACCAAGAATCTCCTTCTTCCTTGTCCGCTAGTTCGAAGAAAGCGTTCTTTGCAAGATTCCTTTTCTTTGTGAGGACTAAAGGTTTTTCTTTATAATATTATTGTCAAAAATTCGCAGAGGGCAATGTGGAGAAACTCGCTGACTCACATTTATGTTTAATAAGTTGCTTAAGCAAAATGCAGTTGCGTTCACAGTTTATACAATAACACTTGCTTGATATAATATTTGAGAAATGATAGTTCTTGTTCGTTCAGAAAATTTATATATGGCGGCCGGAGGAGTTTTTCAGAGAATACAACCTTTTTACCTTCATCTATTTCCTGAACCTAAAAAATCGGAAAAATAGGGTTATAAAGCTCCACATTTAAGGGATTTCTTCTACATCTAAAAGAATCAATGTAAAACATTTACAGGGGGAATCGAAGGAAACCTTACAAAATATGCCGTCCTATTCGTGTAATTCAATTTCTGAAGCAAACCAATTTACAAAAACGGGATTTTTTAAAATTCAAAAGATTATATACATTTCTCTCTTTGGTTTTTAGAATTAAAAATTCCCAGGGGCTTAGTGGGAAAGCGTGCCATAGAATAGCTTCATTGAGTGTTTTCCTCAAAAGGAAATTGAATGTATAAGTGACAAGAAAAAACTGTATGTTAAAGATCCATGGCCGTGACGGGTTACCTCACCAAATATGGAATTAAAATTTATATTAAATATAATTTTGTAATAAACAAAATGTAAGGGATTTCTAATCTAAATTATTCGCCGGGAAGAACCTCAAAAATTCAAGAAAGCCGTAGTTACCAAATAACTCCTCCTTACCTTTGCTAGTTTACGTAGTCAAACGTAAATCGAATTTATAATTTAGAAACAAATTATTTAAATCCACAAATGTACGGATTTTATTCTGGATCGTTCAGAGGAATCAGTTCGAAAAGTTAACAAAAGAAATTAAATATTAACTAAATATCTAAATAGTAGTCTATTTTTGCGGTCCAAAAGATCGCTTTCGTTAGCCCCCAACAAATCGATGGAAAAGGTTCTTCGGCTAGCACAGGGTGGAGGGACGGTTGCCTTGATTATTACAATATACAGGATAAGTCGAAATAAGCCACCCTTTCAAGTCACAGTGAATTAAACCTCTCTTATTGTGATTCGTCCTTATCTGCATATTTCTTATAAAATACGTGCTAAATATACTAATTCAATATTTCTCAAATCGAAGCACTTTGCAAACAAGAAATCACTGCAAACAGTTTCAATTAATGTTTGTATATAGGGATAACTTTTACCATAAAATCGCCATTCGCGATAAAGTTGTAGAAGGCACAAGAAGGCTTTTGTTTTCTTTACTTGATGCACGCCCTTGGGCGAATGAAGAAACGAGAAGACGGCAATTCGAATAACAAGGAAAAACGAACTGAAGTTGAACCATGTTACAACAGATTCTGCATTAAGAATTCTGCTGAATAAACGAAGTAATTGTTTTAAATTAGTCTGAAACGACGTTGAACAGTTTTTATTAAAACGGCGATTCTCCGCGTAAACGTTAAAGAAATAAGGGGGTTAATATTTATCTGTTTAAAACGAAGTGAGAGACCACACGGTATTCTCCACTGTATTATGGATTCTTATGTATATGTTTAATGCGACTTTAATGTCGATATTAAATAACGGAAATAATTTTTAATTTACAGGAATGATTTAATAACCCCAACCCTATATTTACTAATCACCAAATACGTCTGCCTGGCTGAAAGTTCTAGGCTAGATTTTCTTTGTTTTAAGCGGCTACACGTGCACTCAAGGGAAATGCTTTCAGCATACTGGTATAACAATATAAATACCAGTAGTTACATTCGGGATAACAAAAAGGTGAGGTAAAATTTAGGAAAAGTTGTTTTTCATTCATTCGTACTACCGCCCCCTCCCCCCCACACGCTTTCGCATCACTTCAAGGGGGCGCGGGCGTTCCTTACACACTAACCATTCATGCAACATGCAACCTAAACTTAACTAAGTGAAATGTGGTCGCCTCAGCCGGGATTCGAAACCACAGCCGATCGGCCACAATTCACTGTGACCTCGAGTGGCAGCTAGAATTCGCACTGCTCCATTGGGGTCCCGTAGAAAACGTTATAAAATTAATTTAAGGCACGTTCAAATTAAAATGCGTGAAAACCAGATGAACGTTACACAAGATTTCGATATCAAATCATGTAACATATTTTTCTGAAGACCGTTCTAATTCTAAAAATTAATAGGTGCCATAAAAAAATCCTGAGAAAACTTGTAAATAAGTAAGAGAACTATTGCATTGGGAAATAGCCCCTAATCGTAATAGAACTTCAAATGTACACTGAGTATGTAGCTAATAAGATGATAAAACCAAAATTTGTGAAATGATGCCTCTAAAGCGTATCAATTGTTGTTCACTTACATTCCTTCATCAGTCTGTTATTTTAGGATGTAACAAGGTTTGTCTAAATTGGTAGTTTACTAATTATTAAATGTCTAAAATATATTTTCGATAAATTTAATCTTCTTCGCAATAATATTGTTCAGTTCTTTATTTTTCTGCATTATTGTTTGTTTCTTTAATTTTTCCTGTCGGTTGGCCTCATTTTCGTATAAATAACCGAAATGTAGTGTAGATTTGATCAAATATTTTTGTTTTGTAAGGCGAGGTCCGTCTCTGAGCTGACCTAACAGATCAAATTGCCTTGTTTGTGTACTCTATGTCGCGGTGTGCCTCACAATATCAGCTCGGCTTGTTTCTTTGTCCAATCGATTGTGTGACATCTTGTCTTTATGGACCCAGATACGTACACTTGGCCCCAATCTCTTGTCATATTGCAGATGTTCTTCTGCTTTCTTGCATTCGGTCGTTTCGCCTGCTTGCTCCCTCGAATCGTATGGACATGGAAATGTTTATAACTTTCTTTGTCCCTAACCTTTGCGCCCGAGAAATGATTTGGCATCGCCTGCATTGCGATGAATCTTCGTTTGGCTTTAAATTAAATTGTAGCTTTGTTTTAAACGAGTTCGTGATGTTTTATGCCTAGGTGAGACTGTAGAGATTGTAGTTTTCACCTTCAGAATTTTAATTCTTTCTCTTTATTTGTCTCGACGTTCACTCCTAATCTGGACTGGATCTTTTAAGAATGTTCGTTTCAAATTAAATTTAATCTTACAGTAGAGTGGAAGTTTAATATTTGCATTCGATGCCGTTTCTAGCTTAGTTTAAAAATCCAGTCAGAGAATTTTGTTGCGTCGGCATAATTATATTTGGCTTTTACTTTTAACGGCCAAAAACAAAACGAAACTCATGAACATTACATAGTTTTAGAACTCCAACGAGTGCATCAAATGTAATTATGTAATGTAGTTATTTGCAGCTCGAGTTGGCTCTTTTGCGTTTGTGGTGGCAGCGCAAATACTATTCTACTATTAAACTTTTAATGTGCAAACACACGAGGTTTAAACAATAGAAAGGGCTCTCATTATAAGAAATTTATGGATTACTTAGACTAAACATCGTAAACACGGCAGTAAGCTTTGTCTTTTAACGAGGGCTGTTTTTTAAATATTAATGAAATATTGTCATTTCTTGTGCTAATGTTAAATAGGAATGTTAACAAGCCTATGAATATAAAGTAGCACGGACTTCTTACGCCAAACTCATTTCAAATGTTTTCGAAATGCAATAGAAAAACGGTTTATAGGTGACAGCAAACCATATTTTATAAGTCGTTAAGGTTTGCCATAAAAACAACTTCTGTATGGGCACGTACACTGTCTTAATAAAACATTACTTTCATTATCTGAAGCCTATGTTTTTCGACAAACATTATTAATTCAAAAGATTAACGCTGTACTATCGCATTAATGTTGAACCGTGCGGAAGATAATCTACTAGTAGTTATTTTCTTAGAATTATTATTAATATTATACATAAAAATTTTGGAGAACAGACTGCGTGATACGTAATTTCACTGTTAATGACTGTGTATATAGTTTATATATATATATATATATATACATATATATAT